>PGFW01027114.1:5146-18668 GCA_003123925.1 Haematobia irritans
ATATACGATAAACGGTAGAATTACATATCATGCGTTCAATACGTACAATGCGTCCGATGATTGAAGAGTTGAAATCAAAAGCTCGAATAGTCTGCCGCAAATAGAAAAAATCAACCCTTCCATCAAAGCACGGATTGACGCAAGGTGTGTAATTCAACCTAAATGTATACATTACATCCTATTTAGAAGTAAAATCAATACTTAGATTCTTATTTTATATTTATAATGCAAATTTATAAACTGTCAAAATATATCAATACAACTTAAACCTGCTTACCTACATAATAATGATAATAATGGCGAGAGAAGGGCAGAAGAAATCAAACAAACAAACAATAATCAAAATAAAACCAAAACTTAAAAATATAAAATTTAAATTAATAAGGCCAACCAATGTGATCTGGGGCAAGAGGTTAGTACTACCTACCATGGGCGATTTCTAGAAATTATTACAATATTTATTCGCGCTTATTGGACAGGAAGATTAAGGGAATTGACATTATTAAGTTACTGAAAAGAAAATGCCATGATTTCTGTTTACACGAATAGTAATACATTTTACATTATTAACTAGATATATCTATATTCCTTTTTAATTGTGACTAATATATTGAAAGGAGTGGAGATAGAGAGCATAATACGGCGCTAGACACAGCGCTTGAGTTCAGTAAATTTCTATTCTATTCGATTCAAACATCATCAAATAGACCACGAGGAGGTTCAATTCGATTGGATGCCGATGTTGCTGTAAAATCGTCTTCTTCATAATCACCAAATTCCAAACGATAATGACTGGTAGATGGTGGTCCCTTAAAGCTACTTGTGCCGCTGCCTGCTGCTGTACTTACACCAAACCTTTCGTTTATTTCATCCGATAGCGAGCGTGGTAATGTGTCATAACGCCAATTGTCTCCATTACGTATTAGATCATCTGAGGGGTACATTTGAGCTTATTCATTGGCCGTTGCACTGGAAGCAGCATTGGCACTACTACTATTACTGTTGTTAAGATTACCAACTTATTGACATAAATGTTTGCGGTTATTGCCTCATTGTTGCGTGAGAATTCTCTCCTACGATTCATAGCCTCCTCTGCTCGCTGACGTCTGCGTTTCTCACGTGCTATTAGATCCTTGCCTTCTTGTACCAATTCCGTTGCAATGTTTCATTTTGTAGAAATTGTTGAAAGCCCATAACACTAAGGGCCCGTGAGCCCAGAACTAAACCATGTGGGCCAAACAAAATGCCAACATACACATGGGAAAATAAATATTAAAACCATTTGAAATTATTCCAATGACATCCATGTGACCATAATTTGTGTATAATAGGTTCCATAACACGTTCCTTTATAATATGTGAGTCCATATGGATCAGACCCAAAAAATTCAAACACATGGGCGGAGTCAGACGGCATAGTAGCATACCACTGAATATTAAACTGTGTTCGTTCGTCTGATGATGTGGAGCCAAATAGTAGAGATTCAAAAAAACGTATCCGTAATATGGTTGAATAAGTACAATTAGAACAGGTAACACAACACTATCATCGAGAATACTTCAATGGTAAAGAAATCATAGCTATGTTTAGCCACATTAATGACATTGGCGAAAATCGAAAGTACTGCGTCTTCGTTGAAAGAAAGTCAACTCACTCCATACCACCATACCCGACATAATGGCCTTACAATACACAGTGATTTTAATAGAGGTGCTCGCAGCAAACACGCCCAATACCAATGCAATATAGGCGAGTAGAGAAATCTTCCAGTTGTGAGCGTGCCTTAGGAAATTCGGTTTAAAAGCGTTTTTTCCGCAGAATGCATATTCCGGGATACATCTTCAAGATTCAACACCGTGCCAACTTGAACGCTCCACAAGGCCTCTGTACGTTGCAGGGTTTGCAAAGATTTAATCACCTGTCTGTGTATACGTACCAGTGCCTTTTCCGAAGGAACTATTAGTTGATGTTACCACCACCATTACCACCACGTGAGTAATTTCGTGGCGGCCCGTTCCAGAAGCTCTGTTGGTACTTTTGCGTAATATTGTCTCGACGCAAGGTCTCAAATCATGATTATTGGGAACGGAACGGCTAATGCCTTCTAGTGATTCTAGAACATCACTTACATTCTCCTCAGCTTCAGCCTTTTCGGCACTAAGTTTGGCTGCTTTGAAGTAAGCGTATTGAAGTGTAAATCCAGGTTTTGCATTATTCCACAGAGAACGTGGTACTTCGACAAGTGCATACCCTAAAAATTAAATATGAGTATTAAAAACAAATTTTCACATGGAATACATTTTCTGGAATAGGAAAAATAAATTTCTTTTTTCCTTGTCACTGAAAACAGTTTTACTTTCCGACTCTAAAAATTAAAAAAAAAAAACTTAACAAAAACTCAACTTTGAAGTGCAATTGTCTCTCTTTGTTTCTAGAATTTCTAGCCTGACTTGATCAAGGCTCTCTCTTAAATTTGACAAATCTTCTGACATTTCGTTTTTATTTTTTCGTAAAGAGTTAGCTCCAAACATTAATGTTCCGGCATTTGACTCAAAAGAGAATATTCACCATATTGGTAGCCAATTTCGCCCAACCTAATATAAAACTTCCCTTAAATAACTTAGGATAAAATAACAAATAGAATTTGCAAAATTTTAATAAAAATGAAAAAAAAAACTATAACGAATTTTTATGTGGAATGATATTTTGACTTACCCAATAATAATATCAGCAAAAATAAACCCCACGTATTCGAAGCCGATGAGGCTATAGCTTTTAGCTTTTGCCAATCTAATGAAACTCCTTTTGCTGCAATATAAATTAGAAGTATGCCACATATGAAGAGATATGATCCATAATATATAGCATTTTCAATTAGAGCCGATTTCAATTTTCCCTTAATTGTAAAATCACCAGCCTTCAAATATGATTGCATCAATGGCATTATTAACCATGTAAGGAATTGGGAACTCCAATAGATAATCCTCCATAAATTAGGAAAAACTTCTTCGGGAATTAAAACCCATGGTTTTTCACATTCTGCGGGTTTCGAATGCAACGCTGCCGGCGATGACTCATTTCTACTTAGAGAATGATGGTGATGATTTGTGCCAATAGTTGTTGGAGCTAATAAAGCTGTGGTGTTAGTATTATGTTCTTGTATACATTGGCGATAAAGTGTCTAAAGTGGGGGGAGAAGAAAAAGACAAAAAATTGATAAAACAATGAAGACAATAAAAATTTTATATATATAGTAATGAAATTAGAAATATTTTTATTAATGCAGACGTATGAGTTTATTTTAAGAAATTTTAAATTTGAATTTGTAAAAAAGCTTTATAAGGAATTGTATTTGACTTTACCAAGAGCAATAACAAAAGACCCTTATTTAGTCCGAGGAGAAGCTCATATAGTCTTTAATAACGATTTAAGTTAATGGAAATAAGGACAGTATACGTAAAACCGCCATAACTAACGGCCAATAGAATAATATTGAGACAGATTTCTGGAAATGCAATTCGCGTTTTACAATCCAAGAAATAAAATGGATGATTAATTTAAAGTGAATCAAAATATTAAGATATAAAATCAACTATTGTCAGTCTTAAAAAAAATAACTTTGTAAAATTAGGTAAAAATTGAGACTTCTAGAAGATCGAGAAGTAAAATAAGGATATAGGTGTACTTGGTAGATAAACCTAAATCGCTATCGATATAAATCATATCGAGCACACATTTTAGACTATTTAAAATAAACACAGATTTCAAATGGAGGGTCAATATACACCGTATATAAATTGCTTTACATCTCTTATTTAGAATCTAAATCAAAATGTTTTGCAAATTTGAGGATTATTTAGATATCTAAATGCTCTAGAAAATATTCGTTGATCGGCCCATATGAAAAGCATATAAAACACGGACCTACATATGTGGAGCAGCAATATTCTGAACTAGATATGAATTAGCCTAAAATAACATAATCTAAAGGACGTCTATATATGGACCTATATTTTTCCACATTTATTTTATATGCTATGATAAAAACAATTAAATAAAATCTATAGATTGGTTTTTGGGCGTTATTTGAAAACGTTGAACACTGGCTAATTCCTTTTTAGGTATGCTTCGTACTCAGGATTACGTCAATATTCTAAAGTTTTTTGTTATACGATAAATTAGTGATATATTTATATCATATCATAACCTACCGAAGTCACATCCAAAGGTATAGTGAATACTATGAGAAATGAAAAACACCATGCAGTCAGCACTGATAGTGTTACAATAATATGTTGCCGAGGAATATTTCCATATCGATAAAGACAACCAGCTGCTAAACACAATGCTAAAGACACATTAATCCATAATATAGCCATAATATTTAATCGCCTCTTATCTATTGGTTATTACGTGATTTGTATTTGTATTTTTTTTGTTATGTTTGGAGAAGAGGAGTTTAGCTGAGTGTGCGAAAAAACTGCTTATAGTGGTTATTGTTGTTGTTGCTAGTAAGTTTAGTTCTTTTTGTGGGAGCCTCTTAGACGCCTTTCCTGTAATTGGCGAGCTGTCTCACGTTGCATTTCTTCCAAGCGTTCCAGCGCTTGAGATTTGAGGGGCATTAAATGTGGTTTACAAAATACCAACTCGGATTTATTTTCGAAATACAATTTTCCTGTGGTCGGTACAATAAGTTCAATTTTTTCTTTGTTATACGAATCCTCTTCTTTGGTTGGTCCTCCTCTGGTAGATTTATTGATTTCTACATTGGCGTTGCCTTTTGCCGTCATAATCAATGGAACGGAGAAGGAAATAGCAGTAAGTGGTCAACGTCGTCAACGTAAGCAATTTGAAGTCCTATTCCTTCACAACAGTTGATGACTCGAAATCTATTTATCACCACACCGCCTTAACTCGTACAACAAAAATGTTGTTATTGTAATTTTCTTCTTTGTGGGGGGTGGATTGAAAGTGGCAATGATAGTTCAAAAACGTGAATAAACCATGTGAGTAACGTCTTTGATTATACTAAAACAACAGCTCATCCATACTCCTTAACTTCTTTGTTTCACACTTAATTAAAGTTTAGTTCTTATATTTATAAATAAACGTATGTTGTTTTCCTAAGTTCTTATATTTATAAATAAACGTATGTTGTTTTCCTAAGGTAGTGTTGGGAAAGTAACGAGTATTTGATTGCAAGNATGATTTCTGTTTACACGAATAGTAATACATTTTACATTATTAACTAGATATATCTATATTCCTTTTTAATTGTGACTAATATATTGAAAGGAGTGGAGATAGAGAGCATAATACGGCGCTAGACACAGCGCTTGAGTTCAGTAAATTTCTATTCTATTCGATTCAAACATCATCAAATAGACCACGAGGAGGTTCAATTCGATTGGATGCCGATGTTGCTGTAAAATCGTCTTCTTCATAATCACCAAATTCCAAACGATAATGACTGGTAGATGGTGGTCCCTTAAAAGCTACTTGTGCCGCTGCTGCTGCTGTACTTACACCAAACCTTTCGTTTATTTCATCCGATAGCGAGCGTGGTAATGTGTCATAACGCAAATTGTCTCCATTACGTATTAGATCATCTGAGGGTACATTTGAGCTTATTCGATTGGCCGTTGCACTGGAAGCAGCATTGGCACTACTACTATTACTGTTGTTAAGATTACCATACTTATTGACATAAATGTTTGCGGTTATTGCCTCATTGTTGCGTGAGAATTCTCTCCTACGATTCATAGCCTCTTCTGCTCGCTGACGTCTGCGTTTCTCACGTGCTATTAGATCCTTGCCTTCTTGTACCAATTCCGTTGCAATGGTTTCATTTTGTAGAAATTGTTGAAAGCCCATAACACTAAGGGCCCGTGAGCCCAGACTAAACCATGTGGCCAAACAAAATGCCAACATACACATGGGAAAATAAATATTAAAACCATTTGAAATTATTCCAATGACATCCATGTGACCCATAATTTGTGTATAATAGGTTTCCATAACACGTTCCTTTATAATATGTGAGTCCATATGGATCAGACCCAAAAAATTCAAACACATGGGCGGAGTCAGACGGCATAGTAGCATACCACTGAATATTAAACTGTGTTCGTTCGTCTGATGATGTGGAGCCAAATAGTAGAGATTCAAAAAACGTATCCGTAATATGGTTGAATAAGTACAATAGAACAGGTAACACAACACTATCATCGAGAATACTTCAATGGTAAAGAAATCATAGCTATGTTTAGCCACATTAATGACATTGGCGAAAATCGAAAGTACTGGTCTTCGTTGAAAGAAAGTCAACTCACTCCATACCACCATACCCGACATAATGGCCGTTACAATACACAGTGATTTTAATAGAGGTGCTCGCAGCAAACACGCCCAATACCAATGCAATATAGGCGAGTAGAGAAATCTTCCCAGTTGTGAGCGTGCCTTAGGAAATTCGGTTTTAAAGCGTTTTTCCGCAGAATGCATATTCCGGGATACATCTTCAAGATTCAACACCGTGCCAACTTGAACGCTCCACAAGGCCTCTGTACGTTGCAGGGTTTGCAAAGATTTAATCACCTGTCTGTGTATACGTACCAGTGCCTTTTCCGAAGGAACTATAGTTGATGTACCACCACCATTACCACCACGTGAGTAATTTCGTGCGGCCCGTTCCAGAAGCTCTGTTGGTACTTTGCGTAATATTGTCTCGACGCAAGGTCTCAAATCATGATTATTGGGAACGGAACGGCTAATGCCTTCTAGTGATTCTAGAACATCATCTACATTCTCCTCAGCTTCAGCCTTTTCGGCACTAAGTTTGGCTGCTTTGAAGTAAGCGTATTGAAGTGTAAATCCAGGTTTTGCATTATTCCACAGAGAACGTGGTACTTCGACAAGTGCATACCCTAAAAAATTAAATATGAGTATTAAAAACAAATTTTCACATGGAATACATTTTCTGAAATAGGAAAAATAAATTTCTTTTTTCCTTGTCAACTGAAACAGTTTTACTTTCCGACTCTAAAAATTAAAAAAAAAAACTTAACAAAAAACTCAACTTTGAAGTGCAATTGTCTCTCTTTGTTGTCTAGAATTTCTAGCCTGACTTGATCAAGGTCACGAAGTTATGCCAATAAAGGGTTATTTTTTATTACATTTGTAACCCGTGTTTCAATCTTCCCCAGGGCTTTGCTTTATTTAAATCTGACATATAAATGAACCATAATTTTCAGCGAAAAACTGCGAAAAACTTACATTTAATCTTTCGTCATGTTGTATAAATTCTAAAAATAATACGGTAAATATTTCAATTTCTCTTATTGAAAAAATTAAATTAATTTCTACTAAACATTTTGTTAATATATCATTTTCACTTCCAATAAAACCTTACACATTTCAAATTAAACGTCTTTTATCCGGTAAATCATTATAGAAATACATTTTGACAGCCTTTATTTATTTATTTTTATTTTATTTTCATTATGTAAAATGAAGCCACAAAGCGGCCAATTTATATAAATTACAATGGACTACTAACTATAAATAAAGTAAAGTAAGTTTTCTACAGAAATAAAATTTTGAAAAAATTTTCTATAGAAATTAAAATTTGACCAAATTTTCTACAGAAATAAAATTTTGACCAAATTTTCTATAGAAATAAAATATTGAAAAATTTTTCTAAAGAACTAAAATTTTGACAAAATTTTCTAAAGAACTAAAATTTTGAGAAAATTTTCTATAGAAATAAAATGTTGACAAAATGTTCTATAGAAATAAAATGTTTACAAAATCTTCTATAGAAATAAAAATTTGACAAAATTTTCTATAGAAATAAAATTTTGACATATTTTTCTATAACATAAAATTTTGACTAAATTTTCGTTAAAAATAAAATTTTGACAAAATTTTCTATAGAAATTAAATTTTGACAAAATTTTCTATAGAAATAAAATTTTGAGAATTTTTTTATAGAAATAAAATTTTGACAAAATTTTCTATAGAAATTAAATTTTGACAAAATTTTCCAATGAAATTAAATTTGACAAATCTTCTGACATTTCGTTTTTATTTTTTCGTAAAGAGTTAGCTCCAAACATTAATGTTCCGGCATTTGACTCAAAAGAGAATATTCACCATATTGGTAGCCAATTTCGCCCAACCTAATATAAAACTTCCCTTAATAACTTAGGATAAAATAACAAATAGAATTTGCCAAAATTTTAATAAAAATGAAAAAAAAACTATAACGAATTTTATGTGGAATGATATTTTGACTTACCCAATAATAATATCAGCAAAAATAACCCCACGTATTCGAAGCCGGATGAGGCTAATAGGCTTTTAGCTTTTTGCCAATCTAAATGAAACTCCTTTTGCTGCAATATAAATTATAGAAATGAAGTTTATGCCACATATGAAGAGATATGATCAATATATATATAGCATTTTCAATTAGAGCCGATTTCAATTTTCTCCTTAATTGTAAAATCACCAGCCTTCAAATATGATTGCATCAATGGCATTATTAACCATGTAAGGAATTGGGAACTTCCAATAGATAATCCTCCATAAATTAGGAAAAACTTCTTCCGGAATTAAAACCCATGGTTTTTTCAACATTCTGCGGGTTTCGAAATGGCAACGCTCTGCCGGCGATGACTCATTTTCTACTTAGAGAATGATGGTGATGAATTTGTGCCAATAGTTTTGTTGGAGCTAATAAAGCTGTGGTGTTTAGTATTATGTTCTTGTATACATTGGCGATAAAAGTGTCTAAAAGTGGGCGGGGAGAAGAAAAGACCAAAAAATTGATAAAACAATGAAGACAATAAAAATTTTTATTATATATAGTAATGAAATTAGAAATATTTTTTATTAATGCAGACGTATGAGTTTATTTTAAGAAATTTTAAAATTTGATTTGTAAAAAAGCTTTATAAGGAATTGTATTTGACTTTACCAAATGACAAATAAGCAAAAGACCCTTATTTAGTCGGGAGAAGCTCATATAGTCTTTTAATAACGATTTAACTTAAATGGAAATAGGAGCAGTATAACGTAAAACCGCCATAACTAACGGCCAATAGAATAATAATGTGAGTACAGATTTCTGGAAATGCAATTCGCGTTTTACAATCCAAGTAAATAAAATGGATTGATTAATTTTAAAGTGAATCAAAATATAACACTATTAAGATATAAAATAACAAATATTGTCAGTTTAAGAAAAAAATAACTTTGTAAAATTAGGTAAAATTGAGACTTCTAAGAAGATCGAGAAGTAAATAAGGATATAGGTTACTTGTAGATAAACCTAAAATCGCTTATCGATATAAATCATATCGGCACAACATTTTAGACTATTTTAAAAATAAACGACAGATTTCAATGGAGGGTCGAATATACACCGTATATAAATTTGCTTAATAATCTCTTATTTAGAATCTAAATCAAAATGTTTTGCAAAATTTGAGGATTAATTTAGATATCTAAATGCTCTAGAAAATATTCGTTGATCGAGCCATATGAAAAGCATATAAAACGGACCTACATATGTGGAGCAGCAATATTCTGAACTAGATATGAATTAGCCTAAAATAACATAATCTTAAAGAGTCTTATATATGGACCTATATTTTTCACATTTATTTTATATGCTATGATAAAAAATTAAATAAAATCTATAGATTGGTTTTTGGGGCGTTATTTGAAAACGTTGAACACTGGCTAATTCCTTTTTAGGTATGCTTCGTACTCAGGATTACGTCAATATTTCTAAAGTTTTTTGTTTATACGATAAATTAGTGATATATTTATATCATATCATAACCTACCGAAGTCACATCAAAAGGATTATAGTGAATATACTAATGAGAAATGAAAACACCATGCAGTCAGCACTGATAGTGTTACAATAATTTGTAGCCGGAATATTCCGATATCGATAAAGACAACCCAGGCTGCTAAACACAAATGCTAAAAGACACATTAATTCCATAATTATAGCCATAATATTTAATCGCCTCTTATCTTATTGGTTTATTACGTGATTTGTAATTTGATATTTTTTTTGTTATGTTTTGGAGAAGAGAAGTTTAGCTGAGTGTGCGAAAAAAACTGCTTATAGTGGTTATTGTTGTTGTTGCTAGTAAGTTTGTTCTTTTTGTGGAGCCTCTTAGACGCCTTTCCTGTATTGGCGAGCTGTCCTCACGTTGCATTTCTTCGCAAGCGTTCCAGCGCTTGAGATTTGAGGGCATTTAAATGTGGTTTAGCAAAAAACTCAACTCGGATTTATTTTCGAAATACAATTTTCCTGTGGTCGTACAATAAGTTCAATTTTTTCTTTGTTATACGAAATGCCTTTCTTTGTTTGGTCCTCCTCTGGATAGATTTATTGATTTCTACATTGGCGTTGCCTTTTTGCCGTCAAATAATCAAGTGAAACGGAGAAGGAAATAGGCAGTAAAGTGGTCAACGTCGTCAACGTAAAGCAATTTGAAGTCCTATTCCTTCACAACAGTTGATGACTCGAAATTCTATTTATTCACCACACCGCCTTAACTCGTACAACAAAAATGTTGTTATTGTAATTTTCTTCTTTGTGGGGGTGGATTGAAAAGTGGCAATGATAGTTCAAAACGTGAATAAACCATGTAGTAACGTCTTTGATTATACTAAAACAACAGCTTCATCCATTACTCCTTAACTTCTTTGTTTCACACTTAATTAAAGTTTTAGTTTCTTATTTTATAATAAACGTATGTTGTTTTTCCTAAGTTCTTATATTTTTTATAAATAAACGTATGTTGTTTTCCTAAGGTAGTGTTGGGAAAGTAACGAGTATTTGATTGCAAGTACTCGTTACTGACTAATCTTTTGAGTACTCGTTACAGTTAAATGAGTACTCAATATCTACAATACAATCCCAATAAACACAAACGTTTGAAAAATGCTAAAATTCATCTTGTTTTTCAAACAATTAGGGAATATTTATAATATTTCATCATTACAGAACTTACTGGAATTTTCGTTCGCCTCGAGACGAAAGAAACGTCAAAAATCACTCCGTTTGATGATCTCGAGAACTAGGTCCGTTGAATCAGCAATTGTTTCGGTGGTCACGATAGTAAATCATAAAGGATGAGTCCATGGCAAAGTTGGAGGATTTGTAGCAAATATATATAAAGTTATTTTTAGTTTCACTCTAGACGAACGATTCGTCGCGGACGATTTTGAGTTTCATGAACAGGCAGTTTATTTTTTTGGCTACAAGAACAATATTTGTTTTTATTATTTTACCCATTATAATATTCAACACGTACCATAAAAAAGTTCACAAGGATCAAAAATAGAAATTCCCAATAACCATTCAATTGGTTACGATAACCAATTGCCGATAAATTTGGGTTTTATGTCGTATAAAATTGTTGAGCTAACCACCAGCATGGGAATCAACAAAATGTTTGGTTACACCAAAAGTTGAGTAAACTAATAGAATCTTAGTCAAATTATGGGACGGCTTAAGGCAGTTTTGTTGCAAGACAAATAACTATTAATATCAACATCGAATGTTAGATGAAATATGACGCTACATAATTGCAAAACGGGAACCGCGTCCACTAAATGTACTTAATAATAGTCCGCAATAAATTGAATAGTTTAATCCCATAGAAGTAGAATTTGGCTTAAGGTAAGTATCTTGCACCGATTTATAAAATAAGTCGAATATTACAAAAGTTTCCATAAAGTTGCAGGCTTCATACACCAACCAACACAAATACTTTTTAATTGTATTAAAGCACATAAAATTCATAGAACTACTTCAGAGTCTGTATTTATATCTAGAGACTTAAGGAAGGTATATTTCTGGTAAGTATAAGTCTAGTGAATTATAATTTTATATTTTTATAAAAACATGTAATATGTACGTACATGCATAATATATGAAAAATTGAATTAATATAATCTCAATATAAATCTGCCTTTACATTTAATATTGGAATTTTGTATAAGTATATCTATCACTACACAAACTCAATATAAATAACAACCCAATTGTTAATTTTATAAATAATAAAATAATTATCCCCAAAACAGCTGGAAATATTCGGTTGAGGCAACGAATTTATTTTCTAGGTGTAAGTTAGTAGATATGGAAAAAGGATAGATTATCCATCCAGTTGTGTTGCACTTTGAAAGATTTGTGGAAAATTGCACTTGTCGATGAGACACCATATTTTTTCATCGATCAGCTTCTGAATGCTTCCAAAAATGTGTCATCCAAAGATATTAGTTTTCTGCAAATAAATATGCGTTTAGAGACTTCTTTAACTTTTCATTCCATTTTAACTTAGAAGGGTTTTAGACAATGCAATAATTGCATGCAATAATTGCACGCAATTCTTGTTTGTAGGCAAACGGGGTAGAGAAGCAAAGGGGGTAGAAAATTTCATGTTTTCCGTTCCTCTTGCAATTTTTTGACATTTCTGAAACTTGAAATTTCAAGCGATTGCAATGAAAAATTTCAACGTATAATGCTGAAGTTTTTAAGAAGCAACTTTAAAAGAGAATAAAAAAAATTGCACGCAACCAATTGCATCGTCTAAAACCCCTCTTACCAAATATAATTTCAAATAATTTCCAAACAGTTCCATCCAGATATTTTTAATTTGATATTTATATTTAAGCCATTTAAAATTGTTCATTAATATGCAGGCAATTTGAAATAAAATACTCTGGAAAATACTAATTTTACTAATACATATAAAATAGATACACATACATAATACGATGTAAGTAAAACACAACATAGGGCTGTTTTCTTTTTGCACTGATAACCAGTGCTAAAATAAAACGCAAAAAAAATTTCAGTTTAAATTTCGATTTTGATTGGCAACACTTGGTCGTCAAATGTCAAATCCAAAGTTATTGTTTACAAATAAAAATAGGGGGTATACATTTAATAATCAATTTATAGAAATAAGTGTACCAAAAACGAAAGAGTGATTATTAATTTTAAAGGATTTGCTGCTTGCCTTTCAAAAAAACAAAATGACTGCTGCAACAGCTACGTGCGTGGAAACAGATTCAGTGCGTGCATGTTTTAATCAACCAAACGCCGTGAAATATTGGGAATTTGCTCAAGTGGTGTAATTTACAAGTGGCTAATTACACAAGCATGTGTGGTATAGAAAATGGATTATCCAATTGCAACAAAATGACAAAAGCCTAGTTAACGTAGAATTACAGACATGGCCAGCCACATCAACAAAGGTGAGAGATATACAGGAAATATAAATTCAACTTAATACCACAAATTATTAAATTAAACACACATGTCATCGCAAAATGTATAAATAATTTACCACGCCCCGAAGTTGCCAAAAATTACAAAAGAAAAGAATTGGGTTCATGATCCAAACAACGTGTAATGACGTGACCTCCTTTTCTCAATGAAGCATCCTGGTGGTGAAGAAGTCTTGATCGAACAAGCTGGTAAAG
>PGFW01027116.1:0-12870 GCA_003123925.1 Haematobia irritans
AGGCGAAAGGTAAAATTTAAAAATTTATTAAAATTTGATTAATTTCTTCGACATTATTTGTATTACAGAAAAAAGGTACCAAAGAACTAAAAATTTTCGTGGAATTGAAAATATATGTAGGGAATGAGCGCACCAATCTTCTTTGGGGAAATTTCTTCCAAGCATATAATATTTTTGGGCCGCTTAAAAATGCTTTCCAAACATATAAATATGTCCATAAGCAAAACATATTTAATGTTTCAGCTGTATCAATAATATATGTGCTTTCCTGCAAAATATTTTTGGAACATATGTTAGAGAAGCGATTTTTTTTGAGGGTGCGGTTATTTGGACACCTAGTGTAAAACCACAAAATAAATATTAGTCTGTAGTTTAAGATTCAAGTTGATAGCTCTTTTCTTTAGCGTGATTTGAATAGACGGACGAACGGATATCTAAGACTATCCTATGTTGGAGGGTATAATAACAATTGTTATCA
The DNA here is from genome assembly GCA_003123925.1 of Haematobia irritans. Classification (NCBI taxonomy): domain Eukaryota; kingdom Metazoa; phylum Arthropoda; class Insecta; order Diptera; family Muscidae; genus Haematobia; species Haematobia irritans. Next base: position 479 of record PGFW01027116.1, read on the forward strand.
TACCCTCCACTTCTTAGTCAGAGTACAAAAAAGGAAGGGAGGAAGTCAGCTGGGAATTTTAGTTTCAATTGTGCATGCTGGCAAAAAACATTTAAATGGTTCTCAAAGGCCGCAAACATGTTCTATAATTTAAATGATAGAATTTGAGACCATTGTTTTGAAAAGCATTGTTACCTGGACAATTACATTATTTTGACTTTTTTTGCGGGCGGAAAAAAAGTTTTGTATAGTTTACGTGTAACAATGTCTAGAAACCATTTACATGGTCATAAAAACTATGTAATTATTTTTCGTGGACCATTTAATTTTTCAACTTTTTTGCAGCGGAAAAGAACTTCTATAAAAACATTTGAGGCAGGTACACACGATTTTCATTTTTGCGCGTCAGTCGTTGTGTGATTGTTGCTTGAATGGACGGAGGATACGGAATTAAAGTGTTTTGTGTTAATTTATTTTATTCAAAGTTGCCAAGTGGTTTTATGAGAGCATAAAAAGGGAATGTAAATTGAAAAAATGTACCTTGTTTTTTTTCTGAATTTTTATTATATGCAAAATTTATTTTATTTGCAGTTCATGATGCTCTGCGTTTGCCACGAACGTAAATATGGATGATACTTATTGTTTGAAATTGCACCAAAATTAGTGTAAAAAAATACGTTGCTGTTTGCTGCAACAACATTATAATACAACCAAATAAAACAAGGAATTAGTTTTATAAAAATAAAATACATAAAGTTAATTTTAGTTGATTTCTTTCTCAAGTGGCGTCCTTTTTTTTCGACGACGAAAAGAGTTTTATCATAAAGCATCAAAACATTTTAGAGTTGTGACTGTTGTTCTTTTAACTGGAAGAAAAACATTTTAACGAATACCATAACTCATTTTTAGATCGCGACCATCTGTCTTTTGATTCAAAACCAAAATTATTTTTATTCAATATAATACATTTTAGTATGAGGACAATTTTATTTTTTTACCAACTATGTTCATTTGAGCCAACATGGTTCCATGTGAAAATTGTTACAATGGTCGCTCAAATACTTCTATCATAATTATTTTGCTCTTCGCAATATGATCGTGACAATCATGTTTCTTCTCTGCGTGTATGTACTCAAATGCCGTATCTTCTCCACATTTGACTTTTGCTTTAGAACTTTTCGTAGATATTTCACTCCATGCATTCGTTTAAAACCTCTCCAATAAAACTACCAGATATCGTTTCTCATCATAGCTTAATGCAAACGATGAAACAAAAGACTAAGAGCAAAGTTAGAAGATTAAATTTGTGCATTGGGGTTAAGTGAAAGGTGATGTTAAAACCATGAGAAAACCCGCACTACAAAACATCAATAGTAAATCCAAAGAAGCTTTCAGAGCAATTTGCCCAAATGGAAACCCGCCAAAGAACTTGTCCACTGCTTGGCCACATCCCCATGGTTTGCTACTGACACGCATTGTTCATCTTTTGTTGTCTCATGTCACTTGTGGTTGAGTCCAGCAATGACACTCTAAGCACTTGAACAGAAAAAAGCAATGAAGCCCACAAGGATAATCTGCATTTAATTTTCATTAATATTTTAGTATACTACAACCTATAAATTTAATAATAAACGTTTTAGATTGTCCAGTAAATAGGAATTATGATGGAGAATATAAAAAAATAACTATCTTTCGTGGATCATTTTAAGTAGAACGAACGTACTATTTAACCTATTCGTACCAATTTACATGTGTAAACGTTAAGCACTGTTTACGTTTTATATATATGGGGCGTGTAATAACCCGAACAATTCAAAACACTGTTCTTCAAATAATGATAATCTACAATTTATTTACTTAACTGATAGGTTTTCATTTATTGCTCTTCTATGTGTACTGTTCGACTGTTAGTTTTACGACTGGCTTACTGTTTTAATGGGAAGAAAAAAGAATACGTGGAGGTTATTGGTCGATCTTACTTAACTGTTATTAAAGATATTGCAAACTTTTAATTTAAAAAAGTGATCAAAGCTCACTGGGTGTACGAATAGGTGTTAAACTGAAGCCTAAAAATTAACTTATTTCTATTCGAAAAATGCATATTTGTTTAAAACACCTTTTGCTGTATATCGAACGAAAACCCCAACACCCAAAAAAGTACCCGCACCGTAGAGAAAATGCAGGTTTATTTTAGAAAATTTTAACTAAAAATAGTTTTCTAATTGCAACATGTTACAAGAAGTTAATAACCTTTTTGTCAATTGAAGATTTCTTTTTAAATAATTAATTTTTTCTGTGCTTAAGAAAATTTCATATTTGGAAAAAAAATTGGATTAAAAATTGTTTTAAAATGTCTTTAGCGCTGGTACGAAGTTCGAGACAGGTACCAATTTTAGTAAAAATTTACTCATTGAGAGATCTTATGACCTCAATTTAAGCAAACTTCTGCCATTTTAGGAAAATATTAACTATTTTGTTTTTTTTAGTAAAAATTGCGCACTATATTTGTTATACAAGCTTTGTTTTCTTATTTTTAGTTCACGTCATTAAAGTTAGCAACAAATTTATTCTCAAATAAGGAAACATTTACTCATATGTGCAAAATTAAACTAAAATCAAGCTAATCTTCATGAACTAAAAAATGCTTCAGTGGCATTAGAGTCCCTTTTTTCTGGCGTGCAAGTCGATTAGAAAAATCGTCACATCGATTTGGGTTTATGTAATTTTGAAAGTTCGTTTCGTTTGTATTGAGAATACAGTGATTATCAAAAATGAGTATTTTCAAAATGTTTTGCTGAGAATTCAATTCAAATGCTAAACATGTTTTACTTTTTTCTTGACACTATTGTATATGTTTTCGTTTCATTATTGTGGAGAACAAAATATACAGTAACTTGCCTTTCGAAATAGAGGGAACAAAAAATCAAATCTCTTTCGTTTAAAATACCGAAAGAAAGCTTTCGTTTCGATTATACACGAACAGGGCATTGAGTTCACTAAAAAACCTTTAAAAAACGTTTAGTAATTACCGTTACTTTAACAACACATTAAGAAAATCTAAGCACATGTAGTGCAATTTAGTTACATTTTAGCACGAGATAGTTGATTTTTCTAATGAAACAGTTCAACAAACTATCTCTTGCAATATGTCATATTTTCATAAAATTTGAAGACATGTGTCTTAGGTTTGAATCTAAGCTAACCTCCACGAATATCAAGGGGTGAGTAGTAGTTATCACTCATTTTTTATTTTGCACTGAAAAAGACAGTGAACCCACCAAGAAGAAAATTTTTTGCTAATTTTAGAAAATTGAGGTTATTTTTAGAAAATTTTAAGTGTGAAGGAAACAACTTTAGAGTTATTCATTTATTTGGGATTTGCGGCTTTAACTATTGAGAAAGAAGCAGGGTTGGAAAGGGTGTACAATCCTTCCTCTTCAATTTGGGACCTAATCCTTTTGTACCAGATGTTATTCTTTCCCATGCTGTACGCAACCTTTAAAGTTCACATTTTGTTCATAAGACATCTCTCTACAAATCAAGCATTACTTAAATTTAACAAACGCTGACATCACCCGATATCACGAAATTAAGTAAAAATATTTTTTTCAACAATTTTAGACAATTTTTGTAGTTTGAAGGAAAAAAATGGAGTTCAAAATGCCAGGAATGTCTTTATTGTCATTGATAGTGATCATTTAATTTTAAAGAAATAATGAAACTATTATTTGCTGAAAAATGCGGGAATTTTGTCCTTCAGTTGGTATAATTTTTTTCCGTTTTTTTAGTTCATTTAATAACACACGTAAAAATATTAGAAGCGAAAGCGAAAATTTCTCCAAACATAATAATTCCATGAACTAAAATAAATTTAAATTGGCTTTAGTGAAATAGAGAGTTCACTTTTTTTGAGTGTGGATAAAATGGTGAAAACATCGTTTAACAATCGTGGATATGGCTTCAGTTAGAGTTAACTTTGAAATCGGGGCATACTGACTAAATACTATATAAGCGAATCTTTATATAGGAGAAGGCAATTCGTGCATTAATATTTTATTTTCATGTTTTCTACAATTTAAATTCACTATTATTTCCCTGAAAATAGTCGATGCAAGTGCGAAGTACAACGTACACTAAAAGGATATTGATCTATAACTGAAAGGTTTATACAAACTAAATTTGTAGGGCGGCACGCTAACTTACATAATATTAGGAACCAAATTTCTTTAAATTAATGAAATTTTAATTTAAAGAAAGTGTATAATTTTATTTGCAAAAATTGCTGTTTCATTAAATTTAGGACACGGATAACTGGCGAAATTTGCGTCCCTTCGGTCAAATCGCATATCTTTCGTTAAAGTTATCGAAACCCATTGTTAGTTTAAAGAAATCGTCTTTAATTTAGCTTAGATTTAAAGCTAAAATGGGCGTATGTTAAAGAAGGCCGCATCTTTGTTACTCGGAATCATATATACAAATATAAATGTTTCATTTATGAAACTCTAGCCACTTCAGAAAATTTTATTCGATTCTTATGCACTTTGGACTCAGTGACCGATTTTTATATTTTTCTTCAAAATCTGTCACTATTTACATGTGTAAATAACATATATATGGTTTAGATATTTTAAGTTGATTTTTTTAACTTATTTCATATGAAATAATACAAATAAAAGAAGAGAAAATTAAAACCTGTAGCATTTGCTGGTTTTGCACCCAGCATTGTGGCTCCACCAGACTGGTTTTTTTACAATGGCACATATTTTTCTTGTAAGACGTGTTACGTTAGTCGTCAACTACGGTTGATCTGTTGTCCGGGAACTGTGTGGCATGATAGGTTTTCTTCGGCTTGCTTCAGTCGGCTGGCGAGGTTCTTTGTTCCCCAAAACAAACAGACACACGAAAACCGTAGAATTTTACATGCCTTTCAAAGTCGCCAAATAAATTAGAGAGGGCCATAATTATTTCTTCAAAGAGTTATCTGTATTCTCCAACAAGATGTTGTAGTTCGGAGGTACTTTGTTCCCACCCGCTGATCCTAAAATCAGAACACCATGATAGTACGAGAGCGGTTCGGGAACTTCTTAGCCTATCAATGAAAGAGAATAGTTTTTTCAAAAATATTTTTATTTTTCAATATAATCTCCTGAAACTTCAATACACTTAAGTTCCAACGCCTTTTCTAGCAATTCTATACCTTGATTAAAAATAGTTTTCTCAAGCGTCTTCAAAATAGTGGTTTACAACTGTTATGCCATCTTCTCATTTGAGGTAAAACGCTTTGCCAGCCAACAAATTTTTTTTAGCTTTTGACGGAACAAGCAAAAGTCACTGGGAGCTAAATCAGGAGAATAAGGTGGGTGGTCAAGCAACTAGAACTTTAATTCGATGATTTTAGCCATTGTTAACCCTCTAATGTCCCAATTTTTTTGCCAGCTTATTAAAATTTCAATGTTAAAGACTCAAAAGCATGAAAACTAAACAAGAAAAATTTATACGGTAAAATTCAGTATATGCTACAAAGTTTCTTCAACAGTTTAAACTAAGTTTTCTTTTTATTTTACCCATTTTTGTTGCCTTAAGGTGTGTTTTACTAAAAGTTTCCATATTAAATGAAGCCCGCCTAAAGGCGGGATTGGGCATTAGAGGGTTAAAACACTATTGTGCGATTTGGTGCGTTGTCTTGATGAAAAATTATTTTTTTGTGTGTAAGCCAGGACTTTTCTCGAATTTGTACTATTTAATTGCATCCAAATGGTTTGCAATAGTACTCTGAATTTATTGTTTTACCCTTTGCAGACTAGTTCAATCAATAAAATGCCTTTGAAGTTCCAAAAATCACGTTCCGTAACCTTACCAGCCGATTGGAATTCGTTTTTGCCTCTTTGGGGCACTTCCTCCAGCTTCAGTCCATTGTTTGGATTGTTATTTTGTCTTTGGAGTATAGTGGTGGATCCATGTCTCATCAACAGTTATGAAACGCACGTTAAAATGCATTTATTTCGTCTTAAAACGATCCAAACAAGCTTGAGAAATGTTCATTCTTATGCGTTTTTGATCGACTGTTAACAAAATTGCGGCATCCATTCTTGCAGACAAGCTTTTTATACCCACCACCATTAGAATGGCTGACGGGGGTATAATAAGTTTGTCATTCCCTTTGTAACAACATCGAAATATCGATTTTCAGACTATATAAAGTAAATAATATTCTTGATTCAGGAGAAATTTCTAGAGCCGATATAGCATGTCCGTCTGTCCTGTCTGCCTGTTTTAATCACGCTTACAGTCTTCAATAATAAAGCCAATCAGTTGCTTTGAAATTTGGTCTTGGGCTTATAAAAACTTTAGTTTCTATCCATTTGCCCTGAAATTGGAAATCTAGAGGTATTTTATGACACAAAGAGGGTGCTGCCAAAAATGGTGAGTATCGTTCAATGTATTTGGTATAGCCCCATATAGACCGATTTCCCGATTATATTTCTAGGGCTTCTAGATCGTTACAGTTTCTATCAATTCGCCTGAAATTGGGAATCCTAGATGGTATTTTAGCACCAGTAAAGAGATGTGTGCCAAAAATTGGTGACTAACTGGTTGCATGTTTAGGTATAGCTCCCATATAGACCCGATTTTCCCGATTTCTATTTCTTGGGATTCTAGAATCCATAGTTATTACCCAATTTTGGGTTGAAATCTAGAGGTATTTTAGTACCATAAAGAGGTGTGCTAAAAATGCGTGAGTATCGGTTCAGGCTTTTGGTATATCCCCCTATAGACGATCTCCCGATTTGGGCGTCTTGTGTTATTTAGAATCCGTAGTTTTTATCCAATTTGCTTGAAATTGGAAATCTAGAGGTATTTTAGAATAATATAGAGGTGTGCCGAAATGGTGAGTATCGTGCCATGTTTTGGTATGGCCCTCATATATGACCGGATCTCCAGTTTTTATTTCTTGGGGTTCTAAAAAATCTGTAGTTTTTTATCCAATTTTGCCTGAAATTAGAATCTAGAGGTATTTTAAAACCTGCCTAAAGAGGGGGTGCTTGAAAATGATGAGTATTCGGTCGACCATGTTTTTATATACCCCCATCATAGACGCTCTCCAGATTTATTCTTGGCTTATTAAAAAAAAAAACCGTAAGTTTTATCAAACTTGCCTCAAATTGGAAATCTTAGAGGTATTTAGGACCATAAAAAGTATGCCGAAAATGGTGAGTATAGGTCCATGTTTTGATATAGCCATCAGATAGACCGATCTCCCGATATTACTTTTTGGGCTTCTAGAAACGTTAATTGTTGTCCACTTTGCCTTTAGGAATACAAATAGGTGTGCAAGAAAAGATTTTATTTTTTTAGGCTTCTAGATATCCGTAGTTTTATCCAATTTGCCTTGAAAATGAAGAAATCTACAGGTATTTTAAGGACCTTAAATATGAGAGCGAAAATGGACCGTGTATTGGTCCATGTTTTGGTTTATCTCACAAATAGACCGATCTCCCGATTTTACTTCTTGGGCATTTAGAAACCATAGTTTTTATCAAATTTGCATGAAATTTTTAATCTAGAAGTATTTCTAGAACATTAAAAGAGGTGCTGCCGAAAAATGCGTGAAAATCGATCTCATGTGCACTGATAATGAAAATTGCTTGAAACTGAATTATAGTTTCCAGATTTTTACTTCTGGTAATCATTTAAATAATGGGGGTAAAAATCTTACAGATGGTTAGATTTTAAATTCAAGACGTTTATTTCATTTTCATTTCATTTTCTTGCACACGATGTTTATTGATTCCTCTAAAACTTCAAACAAAAATATGGTTCTTATAAATCCAGAATCTGATTCTTAGTTCTTCATAGGTAAAATCTGAATTTATCTTCGGGAAGTGTACTGGTTGAACTTGATTCTGCCTTGTCACCAAATCCTCTGAAATTTCACCTAGAAACTATAAGTTATTGATTCAGGTGCGTGGCTGGGTATTTAGGATATTAAGGAATATTCGCCCGGCCGAACTTACTGTCTTTATATATTGTTTCATCTGTTAGTTCTTCATGCAAAATTAAATTGGCACTCGATCATTTGAGATACCCTTTGATAATTAGCAATTTCACGCACTTTTATTCGTCGATCATTTAATACCATATCAGCACTTTGGCTACAATTTCTGTTGTTGCTTGCTGTTTTTGCGACGTCCACACAAAAAAAACACCACCCAATACGTGGTTCATCTTGCAATGCTTGTACGACAACGTTTAAATTCAGAAACACTGTTTTACTGTTGCATATGAAGAAGACATTTCACCTAACACAATTTCACCATATGCATATATGAATTTCTTGGTCCGATAAACCTTTTTTATGTAAATTATTTAATTTTATAATTTTTCCATTGTAAAAAAAATTGCGGATTGCGTCTTTTTTGAACTAACCTGTTTCTATATGAAGGAGTGCCAGATCGAAAACAAAAATTTAACAAGTGTTCATAACCACGGATGCGAAGTTTCCAAAAACATACTTTTTCTGTTTATCACCTCGCTTTTTATGCTAGGGTAGAAGTTTCCGAACTGCCCTCTTATCTAGACAGATCCCAACAATGGTAATGTATGATCAGATCTAAATTCGAATTCGATCTGGCCAGATCTCTACACGCAACAAAAATTATTCTTTCCTCCCAAACGAAATTTTAGACAAACAAAGATCGTTCATCATTTGCTTTTCGCTGCTAAGGAAGTTTTATTTTGGGAGATAAAGTATATAATTTTTGTGATAAACGTTTATTCTTTCCAGCGCATTGTAAAAAACAATTTCATTAAAGACTAACTCAAAAAACAAATCTTTTCTGGCTAATTGCATTTTCGCCTCACACCTTTCTCACTTCCACTCTTAGAACCTTCTAATGTTCTTTCACCTTTTTTCTAATACCAGCAATATAAGAAGAATTTATTCGATTATATACATTTTTTTAAATTTTTACCTTTCGCCTGGATGCGAGAAATCGAACCGCGGACCATGCCATTTGTAAGCAACACCCTATCCACTGGGCTACGTAGTTGTTATTGTCATCACCAGACAATTATCGCTACGAGTATAGCCACCAACGCACTAGGAACGCAAACAGTTATATTTATAGAGCCTAGTATTCGGCGCCCACGAGCCGATTAAACAAATTTTATTTATCGGAAACATTACATTTACACTAATAGAAACAATTTTCGTTATTGTTAACGAAATGTGTTCGTTAAAAGTCGAAGCCAATTGTCAAACAAATGTCGCTTATACATACGAAATTTTTTTCGTTATATATAACGAATTTTCTGGTAATCAACGTAACGTTTCGTACTATTAACGAATATTTTCAATACATTAATGAAACTGTTTCGTTATATCAATGAAAATTCGTTGGCTGAATTTTAATGAAATTTTCTTTGTGTGTAGTTGGAAATGGCTAGTAAGTCGCCTTGCAGGCAAGGGTTCGCGGGTTTCGATCCCTGCTCCGATCCCGAACACCAAAAGTTTTTTGTTTATTTTTTTAATATATTTCCAGATACGATTATGTTCGGGAGATTCCGAAAAGATGTTCAACATTACATACTACTATATCTACTTTATGAAAACTGTAAAATGTGTATTTAAAGACTTAAAGGTCAGAAAAAACAGCTGATAATAAATGAAATGTACTGTGTTGTGGTTCAAAAAAATTTTTTTTTTTAAATAAAAATTTTGTACCAACGGATTTGCTTTGTGATAAAAGTTTAAAATTTTCGAAGAAAAGGGTGATACGGTCAAAATTTGGTCAATATAAACTTGACGTATTTCTTTCAATTTTGCATTTAAAAAAACCTGAACACCCCTCATTTTGAGATGTGTGTGGTGTAGAATGTTGCTACCTATTTTGATTTTGGAATCACTCTCAGTTGTTCAAAATGCCGTCCAAGCAAGAAGAGCAGCGTATTCAAAATTTTGCTCGCGCATCGCGAAAAATCCGAGCTACTCGCACGCAAGGCTGGCAAAATCGCTTAAAGTTGCCAAATCAACCGTTTACAAATGTAATTGAAAAGTGTTTGGGGAACGTTTGTCGACGGCCAGGAAGTCTGGTCGGGGGAAAATCGCAAACCGGGAAGCCGCTGAGACGACAAAGAGACGTTCCGGTTAGTTTCAAGCGAACCCTAAAACCTCTCTCTGCCGAGATGCCGCAAAATAAGCTGGGCTGTATCGTTCTTCAACCGTGCATCGAGCCAAAAAAAACGAGCCTTACAAGAAGGTAGTGACTCCAAAAATCCGCGATGATAAAACAAAATACGACGAGCCAACGCCGCGATCCCGGAGGCTGTTACACTACGATGCTAACGAAGTATTGACTGCCGTGTAATGACGACCGAAACCTACGTCGAAAGCGACTACAAAGCAGCTTCCGCGGACAGAGTTTATACGGCCAAAGGAAGGCGGAAAGGTTAGACAGATATTATTTCAAGCACAATAAAAACTGTTCGAAGTTCCAGGGAAATAATCCTGCGTTGGCAAAGCCAGTCTGTACCTGTGAGTTCCCTTGAAAAGCGCAATTTTCATTAGCTTCGGGACTTGTCAACAAGAGAAAATTACGTGAAAGGGTGGTTTGACAATAAAACGTCTGACTTGCCTTTCCTGAAGGAAACACGTTTGTTCCGTACTGTTTGGCCGGATTTGGCATCTTGCCATTACGGTTAAAAAAGGCACATGGAGTGGTACGCCGCCAACAACGTGCAGGTGGTTCCCAAGGCAAAGAATCCTCCCAACACGCCAGAGTCCCGCCCAATTGAGATAATACTGGAACTATGTCAAGCGGAACCTAAAAGAAGACCAAAAAAACTGCTAAAGGACGAGCAAGCAGTTCAAGGAACAAAACTGGCTTTCTGCGGCGAAGAAGGGTGGCGCCTTACAAAATCTGATGGCAGGTGTTCAAGCGTGAGGCCCGGGCAATTCGGGATTGGCGAAAAGCGAAAGCCTAACTGAATATTTTTCTTGAATTTTATACTAATTGAACTTGAAAAGAAATTTTAATTTGATTTTTTAAATAAACGATTTCACCGATTTACACGCGTTTTCCCTTGACCACATTTTGACCGTATCACCCTTAAATCCAAAAAACTCTAACAAAAGAAAAACGTTTACGATACACGTTTTCCAAACGTTTTTTTTCTTTGCGTGTAGAATCTCCTTGCCAAATACACAATACTAACAAGCTATTAAAAACGGCTTGTCTTTATTGGGGCAATTCTAATAGGCTCTATGTTACACAATGCGCTCAAAATCCACATTTGTGAGATTTTAAGTCACTTTATATAAAGCAAATGACAATTGAAATCTACACTGAAAAAAAAACTATTTACGTTATATTAAATATTACGCAACCTAAATCTAAGGATGCGCAAGTTATAAAATAGTAAGGACAAAATTCTTTAAAATATTGAAATTTTAATTAAAATAAAACATAAAATTTTTGCTTAAAAAAAATTATTAAATTTAAGACACAAATTTTGGAAATTTACGTCGCTCCGTATGTCTTTAAACTAAGACATAATTTCGTTAAAGTAAAGAAACATATATTTGATTTAAAGAAATCATCCTTAAATTAACTGAAAGATGAGAGATTAAATTTTTTTGTGTGATGTTATATGTATAATTGTGATAATTTTGTGATAAAGATGTTGTGATTGTATAATTGTTTAATATTAATTACTACTGTTTTTTACTGTTACTGTTTTCTTTTTAAACTATTACCATGTAAATGTAGTACAGTTTATAAGTTTATACTTTTTGTACTGCTATCCCAGCAAAAAAATTTTGAAGTTCTTCTCTAGGCACAACCACAAAACAACTTCTAAAAATGTCCTCCCAAAGATGTTCTTTATTTTAAATGCACAGGAAGTTCATTGAGTAAATTTTTTTATAACTCGTTTTTTTTCTATTTTAATGGAAAAGTTATTTTTTTTTTGTTTCAAATAGTTTAAAAACTGATTAAGTATTAATAAAATGGCACAAAATATTTAAATTTAGCCGAAAAAAAATTAAAATCCTCTCTAGAAAAATTGCGAATTTTTGAAAATATTTGATGACAAACATTCCAGACAAGTGTTATAATGCATTACAAATCATAAAAAATTTTAAAAATTATTTATTTGTCAAAATATCACAAAATTTCTTAAATCACATCCAGAACACTGAATTACCTCACACCTTAAGAAGTGATGCAAATTCAGTGCAGCGGCTGTTGAAATGGTGGACATCCGTCCTATGACAAGTCCATGTTAAATTCATCGCTACTGCGTCAAGTTGGCACCACTTCCGGATCCAAAAAGAACGTTTTCACAACTTTTTTGGTGACGCTTTTTTGCTGGGATGTCAATAATAAAATACAATAGCATATCTTAAATATTTG
>PGFW01027118.1:7734-24434 GCA_003123925.1 Haematobia irritans
CAGCATATGCAATGCAAAGTCTACGACGACGTCGGCTATTGAAATTGTTAATAATGCCCAAAACAGCTGGGAATCTTGTTACTATTGTCCTCGAGAAAATTTCAAAGCCATAAATGAGTTTGTCAAGTTAGTCCGTTTTGATTATAGTGTTAATATTTTTATATTAAATTTCCTATCCTTCACAGGCATCTGCGTGAACGTCATTGCACACGAGAGGGTGGTTCCTTCGTTTGCAGATATGGCTTCAATGGTGTTTGTCCCTCTCTGCCGCTGGACGGTGTTTCGGATCGTGATTATGATGCTCATGTCGCCAAATACCATGTTAACCAACAGACTAGAGAAATGCCCCCGGAGTGGTCCGTATTTTCGGCTGCTCAGAATTTGCCTGCCGTACTCAACGATCCATCGAGGGGAAAACAAAGCAATCTATTCACCAAAAAGTGGGGTGTCGATTTCGTGGAACGTAATCATGTGCCTCCCTCACCGCGCATACCAGAAGTGACTATGAATGATTTCGAGAAGTATATTGGTAAAATAGGAAAACGTTACAAACGCCATGAACGTTTAAATAGTCAGCAGGTCATGTCTTTGGAAGAAGCTTCTGCATCTAGTGCAATTCATGCTACACCCACGCATCACATCAATCTGAGTGAGATTCCCGATATATTTATCAAGGAAAATCTAAACTTACAACATGCACCAACGTTTAGTCAAGTGTTTCCGGATGTGATGCAATCTCCTGATGGGGAGGAAAGAAAACGCACGGGTCGTCTACTTCAAGAGAAATTGTCCCATTATCTCGATATAGTGGAAGTAAAAATTGCCCAGCAGGTATCACAGAAGTCAGCGGCTTTCTTTCATGCAATGACATCGCAGGATGCTATTATGACTGAAATGAAAGAGGCAGCCAAGAGAGTCCAGGCCCTAAGGTCCTCCCTAAATTTGCTAAATGAAACCGTGGTTATTGACACATTCCGGGTACTACGCTTCGCCCAGAGAAGGCAAAATTTCGAAGAAGTTGTGGATAAATTACGTCTCATGGCCACCGTTCATAAGACACAGCCCATGCTTCAACTCCTTCTGGGTACCCAGGATTATGTTGCTGCCCTGGATTTGATTGGCACCACACAGGAGATCCTAACTCAAGAACTAATTGGAATTCATTGCTTCAAACACTTACCTATGCAATTGAATGAAATGGAGAAATTAATCGATAAAATGTTGACCACAGAATTCGAACGTTATGCTACCACTGATTTGAATAGACCGCTAAGTGATGTCCTGAAAGAGACAGACAGTGTCTGTGCCGAGGAGGATAAGTTGGTGTGCATTGTTATGGGTCTATTGCGTATGAAAAACTTCAGTTTTGTTGATGCCTACAAAGAAGAGGCTATAGTCACGATTAAGGCCATTATTAAGCAGCTGGTAATTGAGTTCATAGCTACAAGTGATGCTGAAATATGTCTTACCGGAGCGGGAGAGGAAGCACAAAGTCTTTCTGTGGGTGAGTGGATAGTAGACGAGTTTTAGCCGCTAAATATAATAGTTCATTTTTCCACAATTACTTTCCTTTAAATAAATATTTTAAGGAAACACAACTTTTGAAAATTTTGCTTTTGGCTATTCCCCATCAATTTATAATTAAAATTTGCAGCAAATATGCATAATTTTTATGCCCATTTTTACTGAATGACAGTTTTTCATTTAGCGGCAAACTCAAACTTAGTAACTCACCATTATGACCGCTTATTCAAGTATACACCTTGATCAGTTTAAGCTTTCGTCCAATTCATTTTGATCAGTGATGTTTTTATACCCTCCACCATAGATGGGGTATATTAACTTTGTATTCCGTTTGTAAACACATCGAAATATTGCTCTAAGGACCCCATAAAGTATATTATTCTGGGGTCGGTGGTGAAATCTGAGTCGATTAAGCATGTCCGGTCCGTCCGTCCGTCTGTCCGTTCGTCCGTCCGTCCGTCTGTCCGTCTGTCCGCTGTCCGTCCGTCTGTGAAATCACGCTAACTTCCGACGAAAGCTATCGACTGAACTTGGCACAAGTAGTTGTTATTGATGTAGGTCGGATGGTGTTGAAATGGGCATATCGGACACACGTTTACGATATAAGCCCCCATATAAAACCGATCCCCAAATTTGGGCTTGGGGAGCTCCCGGAGCCAGCAAAATTCATCCGCATCCGGTTTGAAATTTGGTTTAACGTGGTCTTAGTATACGGTTTTTAACAACCATGCAAAAATTGGTCCATATCGGTCCATAATTCAATATAGCCCCCATATAAACCGATCCCCAGATTTGTCCTCCGGAGCCTCTTGGAGGGGCAAAATTCACCCGATCCGGTTGAAATTTGGTACCTGATGTTGGTTTACGGCCTCTAATAACCGTGCAAAAATTGGTCCATATCGGTCCATAATTATATATAGCCCCCATATAAACCGATCCCCAGATTTGACCTCCGGAGCCTCTTGGAGGGGCAAAATTCACCCGATCCGGTTGAAATTTGGTACCTGATGTTGGTTTACGGCCTCTAATAACCGTGCAAAAATTGGTCCATATCGGTCCATAATTATATATAGTTCCCATATAACCGTCCCAGATTTGACGTCCGGAACCTCTTGGAGGAGCAAAAGTCATTCCGATACGTTGAAATTTGGTTACAATTTTTGTCAAATATATGGCCTCTAAACAGCCATGTAAAAATTGTCCATACGGTCTTTAGTTATATATAGCCGATGACTTATTACACAAAAAATTGCGTTCCATATCGCCAAAATAATCTACCAAAAACCTTTATTTCCATAGAAATTTTGTCAAATTTTATTACTATAGAAAGTTTTTGTCAAAATTCATTTCTATCAGAAAGTTTTTGTCAAAAGTTATTTCTATAAAATGTTGCTCAAAATTTTATTTCCGATTAGAAAATTTTGTAAAATTTTATTTCTATAAGGAAAATTTTGTAATCTACCAAAACTTTATTTTCCATAGAAAATTTTGTCAAATTTATTATATAGAAAGTTTTGTTAAAATTTCATTTCTATAGAAGGTTTTTGTCAAAAGTTATTTCTATAGGAAATGTTTTGTCAAAATTTTTTATAGAAATTTTGTAAAAAATTTATTTCTGTAAGAAATTTTGTCAACATTTTATTTCTATACAAAATTTTGTCAACATGTTTATTTCTATATGAAATTTTTGGTCAAAATTGTACTATTAGAAAATTTTTGTCAAACATTTTACTTCCAATAGAAAATTTGTCAACATTTTATTTCTATAGAAAATTTAGTCAAAATTTTATTTCTATATGAAAATTTTTGTTCAACTTAGATTAGTATACGTATTTAATCCGGCCTTTTTTGTGTTTAATATATACCCCGTATGGGCTAACTTACAATTTAGAAGACAGTGTTAAAAAGGTTTTACGGATACCTTGCCATCGGCAAGTGTATCGCAACCCAAGTAATTCGATTGTGGATGACAGCCTTAGAGAAGTTCCTACGCAATCCATGGTGGAGGGTTAATAGATTCGGCCTGGCCCTCCCAGAACTT
Organism: Haematobia irritans; assembly: GCA_003123925.1. NCBI lineage: Eukaryota > Metazoa > Arthropoda > Insecta > Diptera > Muscidae > Haematobia > Haematobia irritans. The sequence continues at coordinate 11,300 of PGFW01027118.1, forward strand.
ACGGCCGTATATACTTGTTTAACTTTCAAAATATTAATATATGGAAGGAGTCTATTGCTTATTTCAGTTGTGCGTGCTTTTGTGAATTTATACAAACGTTTTTAATGACAGTCTACCAAATTCAAAAATTTCGGCATTTCATCGTCTACTTTCCTAGAGAATACACTAAATAACAATATTATATTAAAAAATAATCAATACCAACTTCATAAACAAATCAAATTGCTATATTTGGCAATAGAATTTTGAGTTTCTTCGACTCTTTGAAAGTTTCTGTTCAAATTTTTGTTCAATTAAAACTAAATACTGTCAAAATAAAAAAAAGCACCAAAAGCACCAAAAGCACTAAATGAAATCGCCAGAAAGCACCAATTGTGTGCTTTTTTTTGAAAAGGCACTAAAAATGCAATTTGGTGCTTTTTAGAAATTCAAAAAAGCACTAAATTTGGTTGCTAATGCACCAAATTTGGCAACACTGCTTCAAATTATGTGAGGCAATAAAAAGCTCCAACGCGCGCGAAGTTTTTAATTAGTTATTTTAAGTGTATTATTTATTATAATTTGAAAAATATAATAAACATTTAAAGCCCTAAGCTAAAAAGGTTATTGATTTTAGTTTTAATTATTTTGAAAAAATAAGCCAATCAATTTTCAATCAAACAAAATCATCGTAATCCAATTATCATATCTCTTGTTTTTAATCTGGCAAACTTTTTTCATTTCCTCAACTTAACTGTATCTATATCATGTAGAAACAACTATTGGAAACGTATATGGTTAAGCAACCAAGGCATATCACACATGTTCAAGACATTACTTGCAAGATGAATACTCGCTAAATGTTATAATGAAAAACATTTTGGTTTTTGTTTCACTTTTTTTGTGATTTCGTGGAAGTTCTTTTTTCCTCAAATTAAAAAAACAAGAAATTAAACAACCTTCCCAAAATATGTTTAACTGGTTTCTTTTTTGTGTTTAACATATTAAAAAAAAACACAGATATTTAGTTCATTTTACAACTGGGTAGATAGAGGTTAATGTTAATAAATGTATAAAACCAAAAAAAAATTGAAATTACAATTGAGTCAGAGTTTTTTTTTTTTTTTGTTAGATATAATCAAGAAAATGGAGTTCTATATTGTTTCGGGAGCTAATTTAACATACCATTTTTTATAAAATAAAAAAAATATATATATTATTATGTAGAATTATTTGAGGTTTTACATACTTGCTCACTAAAAAACTCTTAGTATACCAACGAGCGAAAAATACTTGTTAACTAAAAATTACCTTTTCTGCTATACAAAAGATTTTGTCTTAAATCTTCATTTCTTAGCAAAAAAAATATATTTAGCTTTTAGCTTCAAATCCTTTTTTCACTCAGTTATTCATTATAATAAAGAGAGAAATTTATAATATCCCATTTATAGTATATATTTATTATTAAAACTTTTCTTTTTCCCAACAAAAAAAAAATAAATAAATTTAGTTACGAAATTGCTTTTCATGACATAAAAATCCAATAAGGATTACAAAAATAGCTGTACTCAAGCATGACTACAACAGTCCATCACAAAGTCAATTTGGGTTAAACCTTTACAATGTTTATTTGGGTTGGCAAGGTGAAATGAGTTGGTTGGGAAGAGAGATAGAGAGAATGGAATTCAAATCGAAAAAAAGGAGGGTCATCACATTTGACAACAAACAAGAAATTTTCATCAAAAACAATAAGCGGGAAGCTAGTGCAATTTTCTTGCATTACCCTCTCTCGTGTCTCATTTGACAATTGTCCTTTTGCAACAAAAAACAAATCAAAATGTTGAAAAACAAACAAGAAGAGAGTGGAAAAAAGCATTGGATATTTCACACAATATTGAATAAATAAATGTATGGTATGTATGTAGGAGGAATAAATATTATAATAATGTAGCAGAAGTATTATGTAATACAAAAGTATTTTTGGCACTAAAGGAATAAATCAGCCAACGACTCACTCAGGAGGAAAAATCGATTTTTGCCATATTGCCGCTCTCTCTCCCGGTCTTTCCCACTAAAAGCAAAAAAAAAAAAAAAAACAAAAATTATATCGAATGAACGTTTATTCAAAAGTGGGGTAGTTAGTTAGTACGAGTGTGAGAGCCAAATAAAAACAATGAGAACACACAAACACACCGCTCTCTCGTGTGTACATTTGATGTAACAGGGATGTGACATGCGAAATAGGAAGTTTTCGACGATAAAAGAACGGAATGATTTTTAATGAGATATGAAACTTCACATGAAGAATAACTATTTTAATTAATATTCACATACAAATAGAAAATCTATGATCAAAGGTTCAATAATGACAGCCAGATTTAAGGAAATTTAAGAATCAAAGCAATGGCTGATCATGAGAATGAACACGCAGAGAAGACGAATTTGATTTTTATGCTGCAAAACCACAACAATGGTTGTCAAATCAGAAGTTTTTGCTTTGTTTCGTTAACTTGCCACCAAAGTTGTTTGGAGACAACGCATGCAACGGGTACCATGACCAAAACAATTTTGTTTGTCTTTAAAGGGACTACTTTACAAGAAAAGAAACTTCTTTGATCAAAATTTTTGTTTCAGAGGAAAGGACTTTTAGTTGTTGCCCACTGTAAAAACAAAATACAAAAATAACAATAAAAATTAGCAATTTATAAATAAAATAGTGAGAAAAAATAAGCTTGAAAATTTTTTGATTTCAACTTATAAAACACGAACTAAATAATGCCAATTAAATTTTTATTTAAAATGGTGATGATACTTATCATTTCTGTGATTGAAGACATTTCAATTAAAATTAATTGGATCGAAATATATTTGTTAAGATTGAAAATAATATTTTTTTTGTGTTGTAGTACAATACCATAAAATTTTAGACATAAAAAAAAACAAAAATTTCAGAAATGGGCGAATTTCTTTTCAACATAGTATTTTTCGAAAATTCATTTTGTTTTTTAAAGCGCTGCCACGTTTGGTCTGCATTTTTTTTAAAGAAAAATGTTACGTCAAAAGAAAAAATGATATGTTAGCCTCTTTCATATACGAAAGGGGTAATATGGTAAACATATTAACGCTTAAAAGATAAAAAGTGTACTTTTTTCGGCGGCTGGGCACTATTTCTTCAATTTATATTCGAAACTGACCGAATATTTCTTTGCCATATTTGCGGGACTTTTTTACTCGATAAGAGCCAGTGACCCAAAATTTTTTGTTTGATGAAAAAATTCTTGGAATCGATTAAAATTTTAATTATACAATTTTAAATGAAATAAAATTTAATTGATTTATATAGTGGATATTTTTTAAGTTGTGAAAAAGTTATAAGATTTTCAGAACATGTGTATTTCTAAAAACATATATAGGCAGTGTTCAAACTAAAACTATTATTACCCAGAAAAAAACCAACTACCCGCGTTATAGTTCAATACTTTCGATGATATTAAAATTTACAAAACAAAATATTTAGTTAGCATACGTCATAGTATTAAGCGACTTTTTTTATCTGATATTGATCCTATCGACCAGAGAATAGGGAGTAGCGGCGCGCACCTTTAATATCGAATATTGTGTTATGGTAGAAAAAAATCTCATGTTCATGCAAAAAAAATGAAATATAAATACTTCTATGAAAAATGGCTATTTAAATCTGTCAAAAAGGAACAAAAAAATACAAAACAATCAAAATAAATTGAAACCCACCTTGTATCAAGATGAGGATTTTCTTGTCTTTCTCACCGAAAAGGGAGGAAAATTTCTGATTGGAAAAGTCCTACAGGAGAATTAGTGCTGAGAGTGGAGTTGTAAATCCGTTACGCTAAAAGCGGGTAGTATTCGTTTTTATTCTTTACACTTTAAAATGATCCGATGGCATTGTGGATTGTTACATTGCCATTCATCACATCGACACACTTGATTTTTTATTCAGGAATTTTAGTAGAGACTTTAATTCTTCTTAGAAAATCTTTTTTATATTTCATGGGATTACACAATATATGTATGTCGAAAAAACGATAATTTAAAACACCACCAAGGAAAAGCTTTTAAATGTAAAATATTTGGATATTTATGAACCTTAACACATAACGATTATATCTAATTTGAAATGAGATATATGAAATATTTTTCCACACTCAATTTATCGTAAATTTTTGTTTTCTCTAGCACACTCTTCTTTTTTGCATAAATTTCCTTTACTGCAACCAAAATTAGCCAAATTTATATTCTATGTTCTTTGATTTGTAAATTTCAGTATGCTCCCAAGGACCCATCGTGTGTTCATACCGACTAACAAAATACCGCTTTTTGTATTATAGCTTACACGATGAGACGCCAATGCAAACAAACTTCACATCTCAAACCGCAAAAACAACTGTACTAGACTTTTTAGCTAATGTCTTTACTATTTTAAGTTGCCTTCATCTGACGTCTCGTCTCGTATCGTTGCATTGAAGTGTAAATGAGAGAGATTGAGGTGAGCAACGCGCGAAATTATAAGAAAGATTTCTCAGGACGACTTGATATTAAAAGAGATATTGTCTCGCAAAACACATTTTCAAAGGGCCTTTTGATATGAATTGAGGATTTGAGCAAAAATTATTAAATGAAATAGCATTTACTATTGTGTATTACATTCCGCCAATCGTAAGTTTGAAAGTAAATTAGGTTTGTTGGAAGAAAAGCATAGATTTTTGTTGAAAAAGTCGGCGTATTTACAGAATGGATAAACAAGGATAGGCATTCCTGTAATCGTACGAAAACATTATAAAGAAAAGTCATCACATCGAAATGGAATCGATTTAGGTTTTTTTCTTCCTTTTTGAAGTTTTTTCGTGTATATGTTATGAAAACATTGATTATGTGAAAATGAGATATACAAAATATGAAGTAACTGAAGAACCCACATCATTTTTTTTTTCGATTTTGTTTTTGAAATTAGAAAAGAAAAATTTCGTATTGAGATAGGGGCAACCGGATTAATAATAAACTCAACTTAAAAAATCGACTGAGATTTTTTGTTACAGCCAAAACAAAAATTTTGTAAGTTATTTTTTTTTCATTTTTATTGCTCAATTTTGTAAATTGAAGCAAACGCCTATAAATCTTTAAAGTATCTCAACAACACCAAGGATGAGCATTTTTCCATAGGTAACGCTATAATCAATTTGATAAGTGACATCCATTCTTCAACATTAATTCAAATGGCCTTGCAAATTGCTTTGCTTTCAACAAAGTTTCCAATAGCGTATTGAAGTAGGCTGTCCATTTAATCTTTTGTGTTGCGTATCTTTTTTGTTCACTCCCTTTTTTTTGCGTGCCGTATTTTTATGTTCCAACAATGCTCTTTTATGTTACTCTATTTCAAAAAAAAAATCCTGATTGATGCAATATTTATTTATTTCGTAGGAATTCCCCACAAATTGTTCGCCACTAATTTGTTTACTGGGTTAAATTCTGTTGACAAATTAAAGGTCGCGAAAACACAATTGCGACATTTCGACGTTACTGGCGTTAAAAATTAGAAATAAATGTAATGAAACGTACGACCGTAAATTCACGCCAATAGGTTGCGTCGTTCAATTCGTGGTGAGATCATTAGGAAGCATGTGTGTTTATTTTTGACAGCGATATTTTTGAATTTATTTTCTTTATTTATAAGAAAATGTGATCTCTTTTTTGTTTATTGTTTTATTATATATTTATTTCGCTTGTTTCTATCATTAGAAAACTTTTTTATTATTTTAATTTTTAACATCAAATAAAATTATTAATGGATTTAATAAAGATTTTTTTTAGTTAAAATGTTCTCTTTTTTTTTAAGCGAAAGTTTTCTCTTTTGAAAAATTATCATATGGAAACCCTTAGTTTGAAGCACTTAAAATGAAATTTAGTTTGAAAAGTTGATTTGCTAATATGTTGGAGAAAATTGTTGCTTAACGTGTTGAATTCTACTATTGAGGTAATGTCTTTTTGTTGAGAACGCGATTTTTCTCACAATTTCTCAATTTGAATTCTAATTATAATTCTTTAAAAAATGTTTGAAAAACGTATTGAATATAAGCATTTCTCCAATGCTTGTGTTTATTGGGATGGGATTTGCCTGAAAAATGAATAGCGGACATTACTTGACAAATAAAAGTATAATGAAAGCGGTGCATTGTATACAAAACCAGAAATCATTGCTTCAGCCTCCAAAAAAAGGTCTTTTATTATTATTACAATTTCTAAAATAAATTGAAATGTAATGTGAGAACCTCTTCATAATACAAATGCCTCTGAGCTCGGCGCTCACAAACTACAGACGAAAGTAACAGTAATAAACAAAACTGAAGTTTTGACTTCATCTTCATTGAAGAAAAACACGAGCAGTAGCAACAACAATTAATCATACAACAACCTCCAAAACAAACAACAACTCTTTACAATGATGAAGGCAAAGTTTCAAAGCACTCTCGTTTTTGCAAAATGAATTACGTTACGTATTACTACTCGTATTCAAACTAACAGCACAATTACTGCAACACAACAAACAAAAGTCAAATAATTTCTTTCTCTCGTGTACGCATGCAAAATCAAATAAGCTCTCCATATCTTCATATTCTCCTTTCATTTGTGCTACATAAAAAAATATGAAAGAAGAAAATCAAAATTATGTTCATTTAACTTCAATCGTATTTGCGGCTTTAAAGGAAAACCTCATCCAAAACTAGCAAGGAATGGAAATATAAAACCGGGAAATTCATTACACGTTACATTTATTTACATATTATGAAATGGCTGACTTTATTTCTATTTTAACAAGCGGGTGTGCTTTCTTGATATCGAGAGGTGGTGTAAATGACGTAGTAATTGCAATAGCAGGGTGTACCTCATAGCGGTTAACCAATTGTAGAAAATTGAAAGCAGGTCACTGTATTTTCTACAAGAATACAGCTTATACTGTGAAATAACGCATCAGAAATTTTAATGGCGAAAAACCCTGTGTGCGTCTTATCAAAATTTTCTAATTGAGATGTCGATAATTATGGTTCTACCATTATGCTTTTATGAGCCGAAAAAGTAAAGGACATTATTTTATATAATTACATTTGCCAACAACCTTTAAGTCATTAGCTATATAATATATTGATATATGTTTAAAACATACTTATTTATAATGAAATGATCCAATTATAAACATAAGAATTTTCCAAAGTTGGTTCGTAAAGCAACTCTCCTGGATATTTCTCAAGACGCGCCACAGTAACGAAGAAATATTTCTGCCGGATTGGACATATTAACCCTCTAATGCCCCAACATTTTTTGCCAGCTGATTTTATTATTTAATGTTAAACGCATACAAAAGCAAGAAAAGCTGCAACAAGAAAAATGTATATGGTTAAAATTCAGTATTGCTGCCAAAGCCTTAGAACAGTTTTTTAACTAAGTTTCTTGTTTATATTACCATTTTGTTGTTCTTAAGGTGTGTTTACTAAAAGCTTCCTGATATTAATGAAGCCCGCCTCAAGGCGGGCATTGCGGCATTAAGGGTTGTGTGACAACATAAATAACATAGTAACCCAACGTTGCGCGGCAATAAACAAATTTTCTTCAAACCTCCTTATCAACACGATTTCAATTTCGAAGTTTCAAGCGTCTGGATTAAGGTTTGTCCTTGTTCTATATAAATTACACATTAATTCTTTCTGGATAACGCCTTTCGTGGACAATACAATTAGTAACAACTCGCAAAACAAAACGGTAATCGCAATCTTGCGCTGCCACATATGGCAACCATAAGCCCAAAAATGATGTTGCCAATCAAATTTAAACGACAATTAGAGAGGATACTGGCAACCAATGGAATTTGTTTTCAGCGTTACTCAACAGAGAAATAAAATAACGGTTATTAGCAAACGTGCATGCCAAACTACAACTTAAGATATTATTGCGCCAATCAAAATTAAATTGGCAATTAGAGTAGGACAATGCCGTTAAAACAAATATTTTATGACAAAACTCAAATAAATATATGGACAAGAATATGCAAAATTAGTTTGCTTTGTATGAGTTAGTTTTCTAATATTACCAAAAAAAAAATGCAATACCAGGTTATCATACATGGAAATACCAGATATCAATATATTGCAAGTGAACCATGGTATACCCAACAACCGTTACCATAGCCAAAACACAAAATAAAACAACGCCACTTATTATTCAACACTGACCAGCAATTTTACCATGTCTGATTACATTGGAAGCGTCCAAAAAGTGAAACAATCAAGATCAATTGCTTTGAACATTTAGCCGAAGAACAATTAAAAACAATTGCAAATTGATAATGGGACCCGTGAAGCGAACGTATTTGTCTAGGATCAAAAGGTTTGGCAAGACAAACTGCCCTATAAAACGCATTTTTTCGGATCGGGAGGAAGCACCACGACCCACATTAGCTTTGGATTATTCATATGGCCCCGGAAAACAGGACCCGTTCAAAAGCACATTTGTCAACGATGTGGGAGTTAGGTCAGTGGAAAAATCAGAGAAGGAATTGATTTGTTGTACCCCTAAAAGAGTCATGGAGTTCGAAAATTATGCATGTGTAATAATGGTGGATTTTATCACAGCCCCAGAGATTGTGGTCCGACTTGATGGGTGCATACAAAGTCACTTAGAGATATACAGCGATAAATTATTGTCACATTGATGAAATGTGAGAAATTTTTTGAAAAAACCAAGGAACGTATAAAGAAGGATCAATGGATTTGCGCTACATTAGATCTGATGCCATTTCCCTGTGCTTATTGGTTGGCTGCAAAGATGATTTGTTCAAAGTTGTGGTAAGTTTCATTAAAGACGGATGGAATTTTTTTTTTATATTCGCGCTAACACAATCATCTTTCCAAAATTCCGTCGACGCATTATAGCAACATAAAGCTATTTCTACGAAACGGTGGTGTTTAAAGTAATATGGTCGAATCCTGATTGTTGTAAGAGGTTTTTAATGAAGTATTCATCCATTTATGTTCTATGCTTTGGTAGTTCAGATTAGTGGCCAGATCAAGGAACTCTTGCGCAAGGTTGTCAGAGTGCATCTGGTGGTGAGGACGGTAGGCCTTAGCTGGGCAAGCGAAAAGGTGACGAAGTGCTCTTGGTTAACAGATTGGGACACACGTCAGCTACGCTGCTATCAATCACTGATAAGTAGGAATATGAGCGGGGTTGCACTTGCCTGATTTTAGTTGGGCCAAAACTGTCGTTGGTCTGGCCGAGGAGGTCTCTCTCCTCCGGCTGCCTATGCGGCGGTGTCGAGCTCCTGAGAACATGATTAACCTTGAGGCTTTCTCACCGCTTGGTCGGATCCTGTTAATTGTTGTTTTTAGCAGGCATTGAAGTATCTGACTGTGATAATCTTTAAAGCGCAATCGTTGACTTCAGGCGGGCCGTTCGGACGCAGCGATTATTAAGGGACATCAGTGATTATCCGGACTTGATTAACAGTTGTTTTGTTAAGGATGAAAGCAAACCTTGCTTGCCTTTAGTTTAGTATTGCCATCTAACCACATGCACATTTTTCCAAAAAAAACAAAAAAATCCTGAAAGTATTCGATAAATTTCTAATAATACCAAAGGACTGTAACAATAAACCTCATAAATTGGTAACAAATTGTCTACATGAATTGATATCCGTTCGAAGATTATTATAAAACTTGTATTCAGTTTCTTATACACAAATTGGATATAGCCATATATAAACCAATAAACCGAATTCGAATAATTTGTACCCGATTCAAGTAGGGATAAGTGCTCTCTAACCTACAAAATAATATGGCTTTAATTGTTCTCTTTCATATGTATGGTGGTGCTTTCGACATCCTACAACTAAAGGGTATTGATCGGAAGAACATTTTAATCCTTAGAAATTATGTTATACTGAGATTCCAATTGGCAAATGTTTTGGCTTCCTTGATTTTAAAAACAACTTCTCAATCTAGAAAACGACTTATTATACCAAAAGTTGTTTTTTTTCTTGCTTTTATATACCTTAATGCTTTCCTTAGAAAGCATGGTAACATTGAGGTCAAAAATCTTGTAAATGCTCCCCCTATAACCACTCTCAGAAATGTTCTTCTTTCTAGTGGTCCTATACACCAAAATTGGTTGTGCGTTTTTATGCCTGTTTACTTATCATGTACTTTTTTTTTTGATTTTATCCCAAAATTAGTTGATAAGTTAATTTTTAATCAAACAATTTTTCTATAAAATTTTATTGGAACACTATTGGCGGTGTGTTTTTCTTTTGTGAGATTGCATTAAAAACCGATTTTAATATTGGGCATATATGTAATACCACTGCAGAGAAACACTTTACAAGACACCAATATTAGGGGTATACAAAACGCTGCGCCGAAAAATTCAATATTAGTGGGAATCATTATCTTAAACCCTTTGTGTGTTTTGAGAAGGGCAATCTAACAACCATTGGCACCATAGTGACTTTCATTTCATACTAATAAATTAAATTAAAATTATTATTTTTACTTGTCCTTATTAGTGACTTTAAATCTATTTGTTACAGAACTTGAAAAAAAAAGAAAACACATTTGCCGTTGTCTACGATCCATTTCACATCTCATAGGTGGTTGTTTACTGTTTTACTCCCACAAAATACAAAAACTCTCAAAAACACTAAAGGAACACTTTCAGTCATCTGGCATTTGGTTCTTTCGCATCCCATCCATTTCGTATGCATACAACTTGACTTACACATGATGCCTTGTCCACTATGGTTTTGTAAGCCGAATAGCTGGGATAAAAATAAGTTTCACTTGGAATACAAACTCTTCCAAGTTATTGAGGCAAATCTAAAACATCGAAATTCCTCAAGATCATGTCAAACATGGAGCGGAGCAACAACAAATCATGATTCCAGCCAAAGATCCAGGATTCCGTGCACGAGTATTATCGATGAATGATCGAGCTCAAAGATGAAGAATTGCAAGGCATTCATAAGAGACCAGTATGCAACAGCTAAGAGGAAAATTCGAAAGCTGTTAAAATAAAAGCAAGATTTAAAATTGTTTCTATTGTTTTCGTCTTTGTTTTAATTAAGCCCTATAAGTTTATCTGTTTTTTATATTTTGTTGACTTATCCATCATTGTGGTAAGACAGTTTTCGTAGGTCTGTTTAAAAAAAGATAGCGAATGGGGAAAAAGGAAAAGGAGGGCATTCCCTTTACTACCGTAAGTATTTCAAGCAGAAATTTTCAAGTTTTGGGTGAGTGCTGATGATCTTTTTACAAATGTGTGTTCGTTTTTCGAACGACCGACGAAGTTAGTATTTTGTTACTTAGTTTTGGTTTTTCCTATCTTTAAACATTGTTAATAATGCCATTAGTTTTGTTTAACAGTGGTATCAACTCGTATTATTTCGTTATTTATTTCATTTTACAATACTGATATTTAATGGTTGCTGATGTTTTGGATAGAATCTTGGCAGCAGTTTTTTTAACGCCTCTACTTCATCCCCTTCACTTTTCAGCATCAAAAAACAAAGACGGAAAAAATTCAAATAGAAAAAAATTTCTTATGGGGTCTTGCGATTGAAAAAACAAAAAAAAAATTAACAGAAATTTTTAACAAACAAAGTTTCATAAAAATCCGCTCCAAAAGTATATCTAAGAGAAAAGGACCACATTACAACTTAATTACTAAAAAAGGAAAATCTAATTACAAAGTCCATATGTAACCCGCTTAAAATGTCCATATGCTTTCTCTTATGCTATCGTCCAAAATCAGCCGGTGGCAAAAGCCTTTTAGTGTTCGCCAATGTTCCATATAAAAAGTTCAATTCGGATGTGACTACGCCATGTTGGCGGACCGCGCATTATTGAACATGTTATCAAACTCAATAACCGTTCCTTTTAGTTTGTTTCCTTGAAAGATTTTTATGGACAATAGCCATAGATGGCATGGTATTTGGCTGAAATCCGGCATATGGGAGCCAATGGCCTTCATTGCAATTATTCACAAATGTCGGGATATATTACGGAAACTCTGCGATGGTATAGGACGGTCGAGCATGCCCAAGAATCCAATTGTGCAAGCTACCATCGTTTACTACTGCCATAGATCTATTCAATTCTTTGATGTCATGATATTCCCTTCGATCGTATATCCAAAACCAGCCTATCGCTTCGAATCTGATTCTGAAATGTACCTTGATTTAGGTAAAAGCTCACAAGCACCAGCTCGCAAAGCCCTCGAGACCAATCCAATTTGTTCGCATGGTTAAGTCTTAAGACACGGATGCAATGCTCCTGCTCCAAAACCAGTTGACAAAGATCGAGAATTGAATTGTCACGAAGTAAGATCGACAACATGCGTATAAGTACCCGCACTATAGCAGACGTTGGCACAACGACCAAGTATTCAATTAGCATTGGAATCAAGCAACAAGGCCGATGCCACCAAGTATATGGCTTCGATTCCACCAGAAGGACCGGATTCGCCTGCGTTGATGATCCCATGCTTACATGACCATTTGCCATAGATCCTCCCGTTTGTGTAGAGGTAACTCCACAGAATTCTTTATTTTCAGAAATTCGATCTATGATTTTCTGAAACTCATTTGGAATGTCAACTTGACGCCATCGTTCTGTATCCAAGAGTAAAGCCAATTTTTGTTTACGCTCTGAATGGAAACGATTTGCAAATCTTGAAGCCTGGACTTTAATCGGCTACTTTCAAAGGCACTGGCAACGCCACAGATGGATTCACATCCTTGTGTAAAAGTCTTCACTAGCGATGACATTGGGGATATTTCATCAGCTGTATGCAACCGATTTTTCAAGACTTTGTTGTGTCACCACTATGGCAAACGTTCATGGCAATATGGCAAACTGCTGCTAATAGATCATCTATTTTTTCATGGACATGGGACTGGTCGGAGACTGTAAGAAATGCCTCGGAATCTATGAGATTGACAGCAGCAGCCTCGGGAGCATTGCCTCCAGAGTTGCTGGGTCCACCTGCCGCCGCATCGATAGTTTGACGCATGATATTCGTAACCGCATGAATGCGCTGTAGTACAGTTAATAAGGCCACAGTGGCCTTGGCCACAATG
>PGFW01027123.1:40447-53676 GCA_003123925.1 Haematobia irritans
ATGCAAATGCTCTTTCCTTTCCTCATATTATATTCATCGAAAGCGTTACCTGTGATAACCAATTTATAACGTCCACCTTCTCTATTCATCATATCATCAAAAATAATTTTGAGATCATAATCTCTCATATGGTACACATGCTGGATAAACCAAGATAAACTTATTCTAAAATACAAAATTTTTAATTTTTTCAAACTTACACCATAGTTATTCAAACATTTTCGTTCATCCTCAGGTATGTATTGGGACCAAACTTCATACCAAAAATTATCTTCACTATATTGAATCATACAGAAATCTGTTGACAATAGGGTGAATACCGTTGGTTGCCATGTTCCTCGCACAAATTTGAACACATCAACTTTCATCTAAGTTGGTCGACATGAGTTTAAAAAAGTTTGGAATAAGGAAAATTTAGAACTTTGTGATCTTTAAATCTTACATGAATGCGGTCGGTAGGTTTAACGCCTTTCCATGCACAAGTTATGTTACCAGTTACATTAATGGATCCGTCATAGTAGTGGTACACTAGCTTGCTCATATCGAATATATCATGGATACTATTTGTTTCCGGTCTATCCTCACACTTTTGGAACACATCCTCATCATCAAAAGCGAATTCGTAACGTATTGCGCCAACAATGATTAAGGACCCGGCAATAACTGCCAAACTGTAATTACGACAACGAAACATAGTTTTAAAAGTACTATACCTTCAACTAAAATGGTCAAAATGAAATTTCCTTTATATATAGCTCTATGTTTTTAGATTTTATATAGTAAGATATAAAAGAGGATGTGTTAAATTTTGCTATTGTTATCAAATTTTGCTGTCACACCATCCAAATGTAATTTTTTAACATTTCTATTACATGGCAATTTTCATCCTAAGTGCCATTGTTTAAAGATAAAATTATAACAAGTAAGGAAAGTCTAGTCGCGAACGGGCAGACTGATTAAACCCTGCACCACTTTGTAGATTACATTTTCGATACCATATCAATCAGTCAAATGTATTGGGTGCTATATATAAAAGGTTTGTCTCTAAATTACATTACATTTAATATCACTCTCGATTTGAAGAATTTGATAGACTTTACAACAATTATAGACTCAAAAATTTTCAATTAATCGAGTAAAAGATTGGCCACGTGTGGTCTAGTGAGATGTAAATCGGGCCCGCAAATCGATATATATGGGGCGCTATATCTAATCTGAACCGAATTTCAATAAAAATGTGGCAACACTTACTACCTACACTACTAATTGTATTCTAGTGCAAAATTGTCAACCAAATTGGGCGTAAAAACTTCTGGCTTCTGGGACCGTATGTAGTCCTATTCGGCGGAAAGATATATATGGGAGCTATATCTTAATCTGAATCCGATTTCAATAATATTTGGCACACTGACTATAGCACTAATCTGTTTTCTTGGCAAAATTTTAAGCAAATTAGGGGTAAAAACTCTGGTTTCTGGAGCCATATAGTCCTATTCGTGCGAATATATGCGAAAACTATATATATGGGAGCCTATATCTAAATTGGACCGACTTCGTTCCAAAATTCAATAGGTTCTATTCTGAGTCCAAAACACTACTTCTCAAATGTGAAGCTCGAATTGTGACTAAACTCGACCTGACTTTGATTACAAAATGCTGTTCACGGGACAGCAACGGACATGGCTATATCGACTCAGGAGCCACCCTGATATTTGCGGTTTATATGGGGCTTATAGACGTTATGAGACCCATTTGGACCAATTTTTTGCAAATGGTTATTAGAGGACATACTATTACCAAATTCAGCCAGATTTGGATGAAATATGCTTTCTTTGAGGTACTCGCCAAGCCAAATCTGAGGGTCGTTTTATAGGGGGGTCCACTATACGTAAAAGTGAACGATGTGGCACCATTTGCAATACATCCGACTACATCCAATAACAACTACTTGTGCCAAGTTTCAAGTCGATAGATTGTTTCGTTTGGAAGTAGCGTGATTTAACAGACGGACGGGACATTGCTTAGATTGGACTCAGAATTTCACCACGACCCAAGATATATAATATATATATATATATATATATATATATATATATATATATAATATATATTATATATATTAATAATATATATTATATATATATATATATATTATATTAATATATATATAATATATATATATATATATTATATAATATTATAATATATTATATATATATATTAATATATATATATATATATTTTTACATATATTAATATATATATATAATAATAATATATTAACTTATGGCGGTCTTAGAGCCAATATTTCGATGTTTACAACACGGTTTAAAATTATTTACCCCCCCCATCTATGATGGAGATAAAACAAAAACTGTATCGAATCGAATGTTCTAAAAAAACATTACATCTTACTTTCCGAGACTAATGGGTTTTCTTTTTCATTGGTAAAAAATGGCACCTTTTGGCATTTGCCCGAGAAAATGTACTATTTTAGGTTCTTTTCTAAAAGCTTTCAAAAGTGACTCCGAAAGCTTCGAATTCTGTTGTGAAATAGAATGCACGGATAGAAGGCAAATTGCGGACACATTCGCATTACGACAACGAGAGTTACTCGCACTATGCCCTTGGATTTTCTCCTTTGAATTCCTTTTTCTGCCCGTGAAATCGGTTAGCATTTTTATGTGTTGCTAGGCAACATTTGAAAATGCGCCAATTCTGTACAGATCAAAATGAAAGAGCCGCGAAACACATTTTTCAGAAAAGAAAACACCTAAGTATTTTACGAAGGTTTAGACATTTTTGACGTATGGTAAAATACTGTGTAGCACTCAAAAAAAAAATTACTGGAATCAGATTTGACGATCCTTAAGGAAATTTTGGTATTGATTACGAGCCAAGGATGCCGAGACTTCTTTTAAAATAAATATTTTTTACGACCCTATCTGCTTAAATTGATCAATCTCTTTGTCAGGAATTTCTTTCCCTTTTTGCGGGATATTAATAAACCTATTTCATTACAAACAAATCCCACATTTAAATATCCAAATTATGACAAAATATTTCAAAGCTAAACAAAAAGAGATGTTTTCTTCATTAAAAAATAAGAAACAACTATACACTAATGCTAAATATCTCAAAAAAAGTTTAGCCTATATTAGCAGCTGTTATTATCTTAATCTAAAGTTCAATGATTTCGAGAAATTTAAGGAGGAATTTTCTTTAATCAAAACTGTGTTTCATTTACATTAAAGAAATTTTGCATAGTTCAAGACATGGATTCAACGGGAGGACGCAAATTTACAAAATTGTGTCCTAATTTATGAAAAAGAAATTTTTGAAGCAAGATTACAATTACATTAAAAATTTAATGTTTTTGAAAAAATTTGTCCTTAAATATTTTGTAATAATGCAGAATCTTAAAATTTAAGGATGACTAATCGTTAATATCACATGTCAACATTTTTTTTTCTAGTGTAAATGTTCATGATCAAATCCTTAAGCTTTCGCTGGACCATCTAGGACTGTTATGTTTCCCTTGTTTGTTTTAAATAAACAGATAACAAAAAATGTCACAATCAACAATCACATTTTTTTATAAACCCAAGATTTATTTTTTTCCAAAAAAAATTTTATTTTCTTAGTTATGGTAATAGTTTTCCTAATGTATTATTCTATTTTATATACTCATTCGATACTAATGATAAATAATTTGGAATATTAATTATTAAGCATTAACCCAGCAATATATTTTGATAATTTTATTAAAAAAAAAACACAAAATTTTTACTTAGGTATTTCAATACTTTTTTTTTTGTTTGGAATAGAAAGATTATAAAAAATGATATCCGTTATAAATAATTATATCTTGCAATTTTTTTTGCTGGTTACAACTCGGAAAATATTTGAATCATTTTAATATAAATTCTTTGATCAATATTTTTCCATTTTGGTTGTTGTTTTTACTTTACCATATATAAGAGTTATTACTTTATGTTACATTACAATTATCTTAGTGCACATATTAAAATGGCTAGTCTTTTTTTCTAAATTTGCCAAGTTTAGATTTATATCTGAGTCTTGCTAATTCTATTGTATATTGTATATGTATATTAGTTTACACATAATGATATGCTGAATAATTCATAATGAATGGCTATACTATTGACTACATGTTTTCCAAAAACAAAAAAAAATACTAATACTAGATTATTTATTAGTATATTATTCTAATTCTTTATTATTTTTTTCTATAGAAAATATTGCCCAAGACTTGAAAATTTCATTTATTTATATATACATAATAGCCTTGGGAGTAACTTTAATTGCGATGTTTTTATAAGTGTTGATTGCTGCATAACTTGTATAATTTTAAATAATTTATTAAAGCATAGTCAATGAGAGCTCTTAAAAAAACTTTAATTTATTATTTACATTGGATGCTTTTAAAATTTCTTCAATGAAATAATATAGAATATTTCATTGTAACCACGTATATTATAAAAAAACCGTTAACAATGATGTTACACATGTTTCGTATTTTTTGTATGTACGTGAGGGGTTCTAAAAAAATTATTTTGAATTTAATAAAATTTTAATAAAAATGCATCCAAACAAGAAAAAAATTCATCGAAATTTTTCCAATTAAATCTTAATGGAGTTTTAGATGAAGTTCCCATGTATCGTTTTTTTGTAATGTATGTGGTTCAAAAATAATATTGAATTTAACAGAAGATTTTTAAAAATGCATCAACACAAAAAAAATTCACACAAATATTTTCAATTGAAATTTATATGGGATTTAATAATATTAATTTAAAAATTTAATTGATTCAACATTTTTTTAATTTGAAACAAAGATCATTCACAAAAATTGATCAGTAATCAATTAATTTTTTAATTGGATCAATTAATTTTTAATTTGATGTGATTGAAGACATTTCAATTTAAAAATTATTGGCCCAATCAAATTGGAGTTTGGCGTGAGGAGGGGTTAATCAGAAAAAAATTTATTGTGAGGAATATAACAGAAATTATTTTTGTAAAATCAATATCTTTATACCAAAAACAAAAATTATTGTTGTTTTTCCTTTTTTAGAAGAAGGGCTCCTTAGAGATACGTTGCTATTTTTTGGGTGAAATATCGGCAAGAATTTATAATATACACTATTCCTCACAGGAAAAGTATAAACAATACTCACGATCCATTTAAATTCGTTTCACGAGCAAGAATTTTATTTCTATGCACCGAAAGTTTTACGCTCATATATGAACCACAACTTAAATTTTAAATCTCTTCCATAATGAGATTTATAACTCATGTCTGTGAAATGGAGTATAGGAATTAAAAAAAAATAAATAAAATTAAAAAATTCTATATAAAGGAATAAGAAAAAAAATGTTATCAGCAAGTTTTTCATACTCACACATACTCATGCAAGTTTCTTTGTTTTGGTTTTAAATGAATTTCTATTAATAAACTCATGAGAGCCAGTTAAATGTCATGTATATCTCATTTTTGTACTAATATTTACATGTATTCAAATGCATGTTTATTTTTGATTGGCATGACAAATAACTCATGTATGGCTTAGAATTGACAGACAAGGCACCTAATAGTTGTTTCTAGTTTTTTTTTTTTTTTTTAATATAATATAGTGTTTAAATGATTTTATATACGCATATAAGTATTTATATTATCTCTATGTTTAGTATTTTAAATATACAACTTTTTTTTATATATTTATAGTATGAATGGTATTGAACTTACTTCTGAAGCGATGAGGCTAGATACTTTCAACGTTAGGAGTACATCGAAAATGTAGGAATTCTAATGGCGACATACGAGAAGTTTTGATATTCTTAATAGGCATCATAACAGTGATCATAAAAAATACTTTGGGAAAAAAAATTTTAAGGATGCCTACATGATGGGATAATATTTGAAGATGATGTTGTGAGACCGTAGCTGCAAAAAACCACACTTTTTCGTGCAGTATTCGGCCTATAATTAAAAAAGTAATTGACCAAATAATGTTTTGTTTTATTAAAAAGTTATAGTTTAATTAAAAATTCTGAATAAAACGATGTAAACACGTCTCAAAGTCTTTCATAAAACAAAAAAAACTAATGAAAAAACTACCTTATATAATTTTAGAAAGTTACATTTCCGAAGTGCATAAGAGAAGCGATCAATTGGATACACACACAATCATAATTTCTCTCCTGCCATCCTGAAGAGATACACAAGCATCCAATATCCACGAATAACAAAAGAGAATTTATCCAACTGTCAAGTAGCAGACGAGCGTAGGTGATACTATTCTTAGTTTGTTGTTTGCTTTTCGCATTAAAATGTTACTAAATCGTAACGTGTTTCTAGTGAAGTTTGTTTCCTATGGCAATTTTCCTGTTTGCTGGACTTGTTGATGATTTATTTGAATAAGGGAAAAAATACTTATCGCATCGGCCATACAGAGAATACAGAGAGAATTTATGCGATATCACTAACAGTCGAGCGTGTGTAGCTACTATGTGTTGTTAGTTTGTTTTTCGCTTAAATGTTACTTATACGTGAATGAGTTTATGCTGTCCTGTGTATTTTTTCTGTTCGCTTATTACTTTGCTTAATATACATTTTTAGAAAATTACTGATCGCATACAATATCAGAGAATACCAAGGAGAGAATTTAGTGCAATTTCACTAGCAGACGAGCGTAGTGATGCTCACTCCTCTTTTTAAATATACTATGTGTTGTCGATTGCTTTTCGCTTAAATGTTACTTATACGTTGAAAGTTTTTTGTCCTGTTATTATTTCCTGTTCGCCTGATACTTGCTGATATTTTTATGAGAGAATATAGCTTAAATAAACTCGCATCTTAAATATCAGACAATACAAGAGAGAATTTAGACCATGCATATCACTAGCAGACGAAGCGTTAAGTGATGCTACTTCTTTTCTATTTAAGTACTATGTGTTGTTGTTGCTTTTCCACCTTAATGTTACTTATAGCGTGAAAGTTTGTTGCCCCTTGGTATTTTCTGTTCGCCTGATACTTGCGATATACATTTGATGAAATACTGTAATCGCCATCAATATCAGAGGGAATATAAGAGGAATTTAGTGCATATCAGTAGAAGAGGAGCGTAGTGATTGCTTATGTTTCTTGAATACTAATGTGTTGTGTTGCGCTTTTTCGCTAAATGTATTATACCGTGAAAGGTGTTTTCGTCCCTGTTGTATTTTCTGTCGCCTGATACTTGCTGAAACTATACATTTGATAGGAAATTTAAGTGCGATATCGGTAGCATACTGGCATAGTGATACTACTCCTTTTTAAGTTGTATGCTGTTCTGTTTAAATGGTACTCATACGTGAAGTTGTTGCACACTTTGCTATTGCTGTCTCTGATACTTGCTGAATATACAATTTGCGTAGAAAATACTTATCGCATCAATATCAGAGAATATCAAGAGAGAATTAGAATGGCAACTGTCGTAGCAGGGATCTAGTTATACTATTCTATTTTGTTTGTTGCTTTTCTGCTTAAATGTTACTTATACGTAGTGTTTTGTAGTGAAAAGTATTTTGTATCTATGAATTATCCTGATTCGGCCTTGTACTTCGTTGATTATATATTGATAGAACATACTTTAATCACATGCCATATCAATATATGCGATATCCGTAGCAGTACCGAGCGTATCCCCATGTGATATCTATCTCTTTTATAAGTACTATTAATAGATTGTGTTGTTTCTCCGACAACTAATGTTTAAGCAATATACGTAAGATAAAGTTTGTAAAAAACAACTTTGTCCCAACTGTTTTATTTAATGTTATCGACCTATACTTGATGAAAATATTACATTGGTAGAAAATAGCGTAAATCGCATCAAATATACAAGAATACAAGAAGAGAATAATTTAAGCAGAATATAAGTAGCGATAGACGTAGTGTGCTACTCTCTTTTTAAGGTACTGTGTGTTGTGGTTGCTTTTCCGCTTAAATGTTACTTATACGATGACAAAATTTGTTGTCCCTGTTTTATTTCATGTTCGCCTGATTACTTGCTGATTACATTATGATACAAAAATTTAGATGCGTAATCGATCTATTAGCTTACTTGCATATGGTAATAATTATTTTTAAGTTATTGTTGTTGCGTTCTGCCTTAAATACGGTATTATACTGACAGTTTGGTACCCTATTGCATTTCCTGTTCGGCCTGAACTTTATTGAATATACATGATACGAAAAATACTTAATCGAATCCAGTATCAGAGAAAGCCAAGCAGAGATTTAGTGCATATCAGGTGTAGCAGGATTCGTAGTGATATATTCTATTTGTTGTTGTTCCTTTTCTGCTTAAAATGGTACTTATACGTAAGTGTTTCTTGAAAGTGTGTATGTACCTATGGAACATTTATCCTGTCTCGCCTGTTACTTGTTGATATATTATTTTATTAAATACTTAATCGCATGCAGTATCAGAGATACAAGAGAGAATTTAATGCGATTATCACTAGCAGACGACCAGCTGTGATGCTACCAGTGTGTTGTTGCTTTTTTCGCTTAGAATGCTATTGATACGTGTCCCTAGTTGATCAGTTTTCTGTTTCGTGATACTTGCTTGATATACATTTGGATAGAACAATACTTAATCGCATACCGTTATCAGAGAATACATGAGAGAATTTAAGAATATGCAATATCAGTAGCAAGAGAGAAAGACAGTTAGTATACTACTTTTTTTTTAAGTACTATGTGTTGTTTCTTGCTTTTCACACCTTAATTGTTCCTTATAACGTGAAAGTTTGCTTGCCCTGTATGTTTTTCTGTTCGACCTTGATACTTGACTCGATATACATTTGATAGGAGAATAACTTAATCGCATGCAATATCAGAAAGAATACAGAGAGAATTGAGGCCTGCAATATCCAGTAGCAGAAAGGAACGTCAGTGATAAGCTACTCTTTTGTTCTCAAATTACTATGTGTTATTCTTTGCGTTTTCCTTTAAATGTATACTTATACTTGAAAAGTTTGTTGCATCCTGGTTGTTATTTCCTGTTCCGCTGATACTTTTTGAATAATCATTTGAATAGAAAATACTATCGCATCCAATATCAGCAGAAAGTACAACAGAGAATTTAATGCAGACTATCAAGTAGCGACGAGCGTAGATAATACTCACATCGTTATATACTATGTGTTTCGTTGACTTTCCGCTTAAATAAGGTACTTTTACGTAAGTATGCTTTCTGGTGCAAAGTTTTGTTGCTACCTATTGCATTTCCTGGTTCGCCTCAGGTACTTGTGATGTATATTTGCATAGAAAATTTTAGTCGCGATATTAGTAGCCTACTTCACATGTGATACACTCCATGTTAAGTGTTCGTTGTTGTTTTTGCTTTAGAATAGTATTTATAGTGCCACTTTGTATGAACATATCTGCATTTCCTGTTCGCCTGCAATACTTTCTTTGAATATACATTAGAGTAGAAACATGCTTAAATCGCAAGCCCAAATATAGCAAAAACAGAGAGAAATTTAGTTCGATTTCAGTAGCAGACGCAGCGTTATATACTAATTCTACTTTCGTTGTTCTTTATGCTCTAAATGTGATACTTTACGTAGTATGTGTGTACCTATGCATCTTTCATGCTTCCCTGTAATTGTGCATGTTATATTTGATAGAATGCTTCAATTCAGCATCCTAGTATCAGAGGAATACAAAGGAAGAGAATTTAGTGCAATACCGAGTAAGCGAGGATGTAGTGACTACGAGCTCATATTCTTGTTGATTGCTTTTCTGCTTAAATGGTACTTATACGTAGTCGTTTCGGTGAAAGTTTGTATGTAACCTATTGACATTTCCTGTTCCGCCTGGTACTTGGTTAGCTATATATTTAGACTAGAACATACTTAATCATGCAATATCAAGAGAATATAAATGCGGATGCGATAATCAGTAGCAGACGAGCGTAGTCGATAATACTCTTCTTTTTAAGTACTATGTGTTGTTGTTCTTTCGCCGTCAATGTTCACTTATACGTGAAAGTTTGTGTCCCTGTGCTGTATTTGCTTTCGCCTGATTTATTAGATGGTATAACACTTTGGTAGAAAATGCGTCCCAATCGCATCCAAATACAGAGAATACAAGAAGAGAATTTACTTGAATATCACTTATTTTCAGACGAAGCGTAATGATACTATCTCTTTGTATATACTATGTTTGTTGTATGTCTTCCATCTTAAATGTGTACTTATACGTGAAAAGTTTGTACCTGTCCCTTGTTGTATTTACGTGTTACGCTATATCTTGCTGATTATACTTTAGGTAGAAATGCTTTATCGCCATTTTCCCAATATCGTGAGTAACTACAAAGAGAGAATTTAATCAGATATAAGTAGCAGATGAGCCGTACGGTGATCGCTATTATGTGTTGTTGTTGCTTTTTCGCTTAAATGTTACTTTAATTAAGCGTAGAAAGCTGTGTCGACAGGAATTGTAAATGGCCAAAAAAAAATATGTTTAAAGTTTACGTTTTACCTTGTTACGAATATGGCGACGTTTTATATATAATAATGGAATTAATTTTCATATAAACTAGTATAATAGAATTTTATAAATTATCTGTGATAAATTAAGTTTATATGTTGCAAAATACAATTTCTATACTGAATGTTTGTATTTCTTCCTCTGGAGTATAATACAAAAGCATTCAATAATCCGAAAATAAAAGTTGATATCATATATTTTTATTGCACTAAATTTATTAATGTTTCTATTCCATTAAATTTATTTAGGTATTTGGAAATTATTAAAAAAATCGTCTATTTAAAAATTGTGAACAACATAATTTAAAAATATTGAGTTTTCCCTATTGTTAAGAAATTGAAAACTTAATTTTTTTGTTTCTAGATACAATGTCAGGCGTGTTTTTTTTTTAATTCTCGCACAAAACTTGTAGTATCATCCGAAATCTCCATTTGGACTTGTGTTATCGTTTTGCAAATTTTTCATACATTTGTGTCATTAAATTTTTTTTATTTTACATTTCTATGCCACTCTCTAAATAATCACTCAAAAGGTGGTGAAAAAAAATGAAAAATTGACTTTTCCAAATTATGAAAAAATCGATTTTTCGAAATTTGTAAAAAATCGTAGGAAGTCTGTGTTATGATTCTCATTACAATCCCAAATTCGTATGTAAACGTGAAGTAATTAAATTTATGAAGTTTTTCATTTCTATGTTGTAAAAATTATAAGTTCATGTTTCCGCCTAAGATTTACGATTTAAATTTTTCAAAGTGTACAAATAAATATTTTCCTTAAAGTGTAATCCTTGATGAAATGATGAAAATTTGGTTAATTAAATATAAGTTTATAATTTGAAAGTTCTTAAATATGAAATGAATGTTTATGTGTTTTTTTTTTATAGAGAAACTGTGCTACTTTTTATGATTTTTTTTTTTAAAATAATAAGCGACTTTTTGTCCCACAAATGAAACGTTTTGGAAAACATCAGCTGTTAGATCACTTTAGAGATAGGAGAAAGCATAGCGATTATTCGAAATTCTTCAGGCTTCTGGTACCCCTTATCATCCTTTAATCCAACTAACCTTTACAGATTTTGCTTTTTCATCATTTCTGTATTTAATTAATATTTAATCAATCCATAATGCAATGGTAATGACAATACCATGTCATCGCCAATGTGAATTAAGTACTCATTATAAATGCAATATCCTTTCATAGGTATTTCCAAATCCCCCATTTTGCATATAAAGTATAAAACAAAAACAAAACAATTTTGAAATTTTATAAGCGATTTTTAATCAGGATATGTAATTTAAAGCTACATAGGATTTTTTTGTTGATTTTATTTTTTTACTAATTTAAAATTAAAATTAAATGCATAACTGTTGAAAGCGCTTTGCCTAGTTGGATTTTTTTGTATATGTTTATATTCGTATTTAAAAATATGTATGTGTGAGTATAGATGCATATGTAAATGTAAATGTGTCTCTTTATTGTGGTCTCTTATTGGTTTTAATAATTATGTATAAATATTTAACAAACAAATTTGCTATGGAATGTTTAAAAAAAAGAACAAAACAAAAAAAGGAGAGAATGGAAAATTACTATAAAAAAGAAAGAAAGAAAAAAATTAAATGGCAGGCTATAGCAGAAGGGGCATAATGAGTCACTAATTGAGCATCCAACTAAATAAAAACAAAAAAAAACGTAATTAAACAAAGCCTTGGCTAAAGTGATAATCCTTAATAATTTATGACTCTGGTTTTTTTATGATTATGGAATGGTATATGGGGGGTTTGGCTTATGGGAGTTTGGAGTTGAATTTAATTGATATGTTATGTTAATTTTTTTCTGCATCATTTTGTCCGTTATCGTTTGCTTTTAAATGGAAGTTCTATGTCTTCTTTTAGGATAAAAATGGTTTCTTTTGGCAAGATTTTGTGCTTGTAATGTTTTCTTGTTCTACTTCAGTTTTTAGATTTATTTTCTACTATATTGTTAGAAAAAAAAATTATTGATTTTACTTTTTGCTTTTTCATAACTTTTAAATTCTATGGGGTCTTTTTTGTTACATAATTTTTTAACATTGCCGGAATGCTTATAGGATATCACTAACCTCTTATAATTAAAAAGTTTGTTTTAATTCTAATTTCTTAATTATTTTTATATAAATTCTAAATTTATATTTACATTTGTTTATTGAATATTAACATTTAATTGTAAACAATAGGATAAACAAAAAATGTATTTGGATTTTTTTTTAACCAATTTGGTTTTGTTTCTCTATTATATACAAAAATAGGAAATTTTATTTATATTTACAAAAGGTATTGTATTTTTGCTATATTTATAAATTGTATAAAATATATTAAATTCTCTTAGTAACTATACACATAAAAACAAATTTAAAGAAATATATTGAATGAAATAAGTTTGGCAAAGAATTTCTTCTTAAAACTAGAATTTTGTGTTTTTTGGAAAATAAACAAAAAAAAATTGAACACAAAATAAAAAAATGAGGATAGTTCATTAATTTCCTACTCATTTATTTGTCCTTACACTCATAGAAAAATTTTTTTTTGGAGAAATTCACAAAACTTGTTATTAAAATGGAGCCAATTTTCCATGTTGTCATATCCAATACCACACAGAAAAAAAAATATCACCAAAATATTTCCAA
>PGFW01027127.1:0-16419 GCA_003123925.1 Haematobia irritans
AGAAAATGAGAGAGATATTAAAATTTTGACAAAATTTCCTATAGATTAAAAAATTTTGACAAAATTTCGCAATAGAATAAAATTTCTGACAAAATTTTTAATAGAATCCTAAAAATGTTGACTAGAAATTAATCTACGCGGGAAATAAAAATTTGGCAATATTTCCTGATAGAAATAAAATTTTGACTAAAATTTTTCTAAAATAGAAATAAAATTTGGAACACAAAAATTTTCTATAGAAATAAAAATTTTGAACAAAATTTTTCTAAATAGCAATAAACAATCTTTGAGACAAAATTTTCTAATCAGAATAAAATTTTAGACAAATTTTTCTTATCTAGAATTAAAATTTGAACAAAATATTCTATAGAAGTAAAATTTTCCTCACATTTAGCAAAAATGAACTAAAATAATAGTTAAATCTGCTAGGCAGTAAATTTTTCGCTTTATTTAATTATATTTAATTTATTATTATTATTGTTTTGTTGAAGATAATGACATGGGAAGTATACCAATGTTTTTTTTTTTTGTTTTTTGATGACTATAGAGTGAATAGCAATTGAATAGCTATTAAATTTATAGCAGTCCAAGTTAATGCCCCATAACAGTTATCTCCCATGTTCCGATATTACGGAATCGCAAACTGGGGGTTATATTCATATGTCCTACAAGGCAAGTACAGTACAATGCAAAGAATAAAATATTAAAAAAAAAAATAACAAAATCAATAAGCTTTGTATAATTAGGCCTAAGCAAAGCAAGAGCTATAATTCCTTGTAATTGAAAATCTACAATTGATGCACTATTATGTTAGTTTTTTTACATTAAAAAGAACACGGCCATTCCAAATGCTTATGAAAAATTTTCCTCAAGTCATTCTAAATACTTTCGAAATCTAAACACAAGCAATATTGCGCAAGAGACTTGATAATATTTATATTCCATGATTTATGTTTATGTTTATCTTCCATTTAGCACTCACGCGTGAAAAACAGTGAACCCACCAGGAAGAAAACTTTTTGATTAATTTTAGAAATTTTGAATAAGTTTTAGAATTTTACTAACAGTATTACAAGCGCTGACATCACGCCGATATCACATAAAAAGTAAATAGTTTTTCCGACAATTCAAGAAAATTTATTAGCATCATAACGGTAATTTTTTTCACTTTTTAAAGAAAATTTTTGCAGTTTGAAGGAAAATTGGAAGTTCAAAATTGCAAAGAATGTCTTTAGTGAACATACGAAGTTCAATGATGGACCTGCTTGGTAGTAAAAAATTTACAAATTATTAAAAAGAAATAATGAACTATTTTGTGAGAAGCTACGAATTATAAGTTAAAACTTTTTAGCTTCATTTGTGTATAATTTTTTCCCGTCTTTTAGTTCGATTTAATAACGTAACCAAAATAAATTATTAGAGTAAATGACTTTCTCCATAATAATAATAATTCATGAAACTAAAATATAGTTAAACTTGGCTTTAGTGCGAAATAGTGAGTTCCACTTTTTTTTGAGTGCTTGACTAAATGTATTTGTGTTTGTTATTATGGCACAGATTTTTAAAATCAAATAAGGTCAATATTGTTTAGAAATAAATAAATGCAAGCAGCACTGTGAAAATTATTTTAATAGATATTGAAATAGAAAAATAAAAGAAAAAAAAATAATGTATCTATTAATTTAATTTAATTACGATCAATATTATTATGACATGACTTTATCTGAAAAAAAAAACAATAGGAAAAAAAACAAACTAATTGGAATAATTACACCCAACAAGTAACAAGAAATTCAATCACTTATAGTTATTAAATAAATATTATACCTTATACCACAGGTATAGATATATTAACTTGGTCATAATTGTTTGTATTGAATCGAAATATTGAAAAAACCTTAAAACGTCCGTCCGTCGACAGAACACCAAGCTTAATTTTAACGCGGATAGAGGTTAATAGAATTAAATTTGGTTTAATTAGGTTTAATTTAATTTTTAATGAGTTTTACATTTTAAATTTAATTTAGTTTTAGCTTTAGAACGAAATATATTTTAAATTTCAAATCTAAAAATCTTACATTTTAGAATGATGTATGTTAGAACCCTAATCACCAAAACTCCAAAGGGTTAAACACACATTCCTATATTTTGACATAAAGAATAAAAAAATACTTATGCGAAAAGTTTTGAAGCATTAATAATCAAAATTCATTTTGTCTGTCATTGTTTTGTCATTTTTTTAAAGTCCACAAAACCAATAAAAGAAAAACAAATTTCATTCATACAATAAATCAGCTATCACGTGCATAATTAAATCAATGACAATACCAACTTAGTTTTTCAATATACAGTGATACAAAACCAAACAAAACAAAAACAGTAGCTATCTAAATTTGAATATCTAATTAAAGATATTATACGATTTATAGGCTTTGCAGAGAAAACCAGAAAAAAATGTGATACATATTCAAATTCCGTCTTGTCATGTAACTTAACTAGTAATTTGCTATTGGTTTTGTATTTAATACTGAGTCAAATCGTTATTTAATACCGATTACTCAAGCATCAAAAAAATGCTTGGACATTTGTCATAAACTCCCACCAACGAAAGTGTTGTCTATTAAGAAGAAATTATGCATAAAACGAAGATCACACAATTTGCGCATACAGTCGTTATATTTAAACAAATAACCACAGCAATTAATCCAGTCTTCAATAACCCTGAAGATTGAAAAGAAATTGAAAATGTATAAACAGTTTAGAGCAAAGAATAAGAAAAATGTGTGATATCAGCTGTTTGCAAATAATTCACAATAAATCTGGTTAAAATAATACAATTTTTATAAAAAATCAACTCAAGGCTCATTTCCTGGTAATTATTTTTTTTACGACGAAAAGATTAAACTTAAATTGGTGTTTCCATCAATTACTTTAATGTTTAATTAAAAACTCATAAATACAATAAGGCTTTCCTATTATGATTGCAAATAAACCAGGAAATACACTACATGGACCAATAAATATCTTAGGACAAAACCACACAACTTGGCGAAATACTTTTTTTATTTCTATTGAATTTTTCCAACTACAGAAAATTTTGTCAAATTTTAATTTCTATAGAAAAATTTTGCAAAATTTTTATTTCTATCAGGAAATTGTCAAAATTTTAATTTCTATACGAAATATTTTGTCAAAATTTTTATTTCTATGGAAAAATTTTGTCCAATTTTTATTCTATAAAAATTTTTCAAAAAATTTTATTTGTAATAGAAAATTTTGTAAAAGAGTAATTTATATTTCTATAGAAAATTTTGTCAGGCAGATAATATTTTCTAACCTAGACAAATATTGTGCCAAAATTTTACTTTCTAATAGAAAAGTTTACAAAATTGATATTTCAATAGAAGAATTTTATCAAAATTGTTATTCTTATAGAAAATTTTTGTCCAAAATGTTTTTTCAATAGTAAAATTTTGTCAGAAGTTTATTTCTATAGAAAATTTTTGTCCAAATTTTATTTTTAATAGAAAAAATTTTGTCGAACATTTTATTTCTATAGAAAAGTTTATCAAAAATTTTATTTCTATGGAAAATTTTATCAACATTTATTCCTATAGAAAATTTTGTCCAAAACTTTTTTTTCTATACAAAATTTTGTCCAAAATTTTAATTTCTATAGGAAATTTAGTCAAATTTTATTTATATAGAAAAGTTTTTGTCAATTATTTTTAGCTTCTATAGAAAATTTTTGGGTCAAAATTATTTTTATAGGAAATTTTGTCAAAATTTTAATTCTAATATGAAAAATTTTTGTCCCAATTTTTTATATCCATAAAAAAATTTCTGTGCAAAATTTTATTTCTATTAGAAAATTTGTCCAAAATTGTTTCATTTCTATAGAAAATTTTGTCGAAATTTCATTTCTATAGACAATTTTGCCAAAAAAATTTTCTATAGAAAAATTTTGTACAGAATTTATTTCTATAGAAAATTTTTGTCAAAAATTTTATTTCTATAGAAAATATTGTCAAATTTTATTTCTTAATTGAAAAGTTATCAAAATTGTAATTTTTTTGTCAACATTTTTATTTCTAATAGAAATGTGTCAAATTTTTATTTTCTTATAGAAAGTTTACCAAAAATTTATTTCTAAAAAGAAAAATTGGTTTTCCTATAAGAAAATTTTGTCCAAACTATTTTTCTATAGAAAATTTTGTCACAAACTATTTTTCTATGAGAAAAATTTTGTCAATATTTTATTTCTATAGAAAATTTTGTCCAAAATTTTGTTTCTATAGGAAATTTTGTCAAATTTTATTTATAATAGAACGTTTTGTCAAAAAATTATTTTATATGGAAATTTTGTAAACATTTTATTTCGATTGAAAATTTTGTCAAAAAATTGTATTTCTATGGAAATTTTTGTCAAAAATTTATTTCTATAAGAAAAATTTTGTCAAATTACTATTACTCATAGAAAATATTGGCAACAATTTTTTATTTCTTAGAAAAATTTTGTCAAAATTTTATTTCTATAGAAAACTTTTGTCAAAAATTTTAAATTTCTATAAAAAGTATATCAAAATTTTATATTATACGAAAATTTTATCAAACTGTTAATTCTATTGAAAATTTTTTCAATTTTTTTTTTTGTCTATAGAAAATGTTGTCAAAATTTATTTCTATAGAAAAGTTTGTCAACATTTTTATTTCTATGGAAAATTTGCGCACAATTTTATTTCTATAAAAAATTTCTCAGAAATTTTTATTCTATAGAAAATTTTGTCAACCATTTTTATTTCTTTAGGACAATTTTTGCTCAAAATTTTATTTACTATAGACAATTTTATCAAAATTTTATTTCTATAGAAAATTTTGTCAGAAATTTTACACTTCTATAAGAAAAATTATTTGTCAAACTTCGAATTTCTATAGAAAATTTTGTCAAATTATTTCTATAAGAAAATTTTGTCAAAAAATTTTATTTCTATAGAATATGTTGTCAAATTTTATTTCTATAGAATATTTTGTCCACAATTTTTATTTCCTTATAAGAAAATTTTGTCGGCACATTTTATTTCTATAAATTTTGTCCGACATTGTTATTTCTATAGAAAATTTTTCTCCAAATTTGTATTTGCTAATAGAAAATTTTGTCAAAATTTTTTATTTCTACAGAAAAATTGAACAAAATTTTATTTCTAGTAAGAAAATTTTGTCAAAATTTTGTTTCTATACGAAGATTTGGTCAAAACTTTTGTTTGCTATAGAAAGTTTGTCAAAATTCTTAGTTCTATAGAAAATTTTGTCAAAATTTTTATATTCCTATAGAAAATTTTTATAAAAATTTTATTTCTATAGAAAATTTTGTCCAAAAAATTTTATTTTTCGATAGAAAATTTTGTCAAAATTTTATTTCCATAGAAAATTTTGTCGAAATTTTTATTTCTAGTAAAAAATCTTATTTCTATAGAAATTTCTTGCTCAAATTTTATTTTATAGAAAAATGTCTGTCCCAAGATTTGGCTTCTATATAAAATTCACTGTTAAAAATTCTTATTTCTATAAAAAATTTTTGTCAAAATTTTATTTCTTGTAATATTGCAAAGATTTTATATATATTATATTGTCCCAAAAATTAAATAAATTTGGGGTTAAATTTTATTTCTAATAGAAACAAGTTTGTCAACATTTTAATTTCTATAAAAATTTTTGGCAAAAATTTATATCTATACGAAAATTTTGTCAAATATATTTTTTCTATAACAAGAAAATGTTGTCCAAAAATTTTTATTTCTATAGAAAAAATATCTGTCCAAATTTTATTTCATATAGAAAAATTTCTGTCTATTTATTTCTAATGAGAAAATTTCTTTCAAAATTTATTTCTATAGAAAATGTTTGTCAGAAATTTGATATCTTTTTATAGAAAATTTTGTCAAAATTTTATTTCTATAAGAAAATATCTTGTCAGAAAAATTAATTAAATTCTTAAATTTCCAATAATTTGTTATTGTAATTGATAAAACATGATTTGGAAAAACTTTGACACACAAAATACTAGAACACTAATGCAAATCTTTCTAATATTCTCTACACATGACTTTGAATGGCCGAGTGTAAACCACTAAATTATACTTGTTTTTGTAAAGCAGATCCATTAATAAGCAATCCTCTATATACAAAGACAAAGACCAAATGTAACAAAAGCAATAAATATGCGCTAGAAAAAAATGAGAATGAGAGAAGAACAAGGAATTAAAATGTCAAATGTGAATATGGGTTTTGGCATGGATTTTTGCGGTTTCATGTTAATATTCCATTGTTGGCCGTATTTCTTAAGCTATAATTAGCACCTAGAGAGTTTGATGGAAGCTAGAGCTAGAGATATAGCTTTTCAGACTTATTACTGTCAGCTGGAATTTTATGCTCAATTTATCAAATTTCAATGTACCAAAAATGCGTAAAATTTGCTTTTTTATTCTGTTTTTGTTATTTGTTTTCACTTGTTTTAGACAAATAATTGAATTCATGGAGTTCTACATATGGCATTTTGAAAAGCTACAGTGTTTAATGCATTGTGAGAGATGCCTCTTTTCACACAGTGATTGGCACAAAAAAATATTACCCGAATAAAAGAAGGAAAATGTTTTACATATAATATTTGACTCATAAACCCATAATTTTTTAGGGAAAATTTAAAAAATATATTATATGCAAAAAAGGAATTAATGAATAAATGGCCGTAACATGACAAAAGGGACAACAACTTTTGAAAACAAGTATGGAATTAATGTGGCCCAGTAAAGTGTCAACCTGTTTTGGAAAAAGTGACACAACTGTAAAACTGTGCAGAACTAGCTTGGAATGCAAATACGGCCCCAAAATATGGAGAATGGACAAGTAGCCATGGATTGCGGCTACTTTGTAGAAAATTTTTAGAAGGCAATGGAAAAAGACTAATGACCCTTTACCGAGGCCGGCTGAGAATTCTAAAAAGAGGCACAAAAGGATTCATTCGGCTTAAGAGGTTGCACAAAATTAAGATATATAATTAACCTAGCAACATTTTTGTCTTCTCATGGGTGCATTCAGGTTGTAACTTACCAATCGAACATTTTCATTGTGGGCGTATTTTCAGGTTCAAGAGAAAACGCTATGGTATGAAAAAGGGGAAGAACCTTTAACAAATAGTGCATTTGATTCGTAAGTTCGTCAAAAGGATTAATGAATAACGAAACTAACTTGCAAAAGTATCACAAAATAGCTTAGCAAAAACAGTGTCAATTTTGGAAAAAGTGGCATAACAATATGCAGGATCTAATTGGAGTCAAATAAGCAAAATGCGGAAGAATGGAAATAACGGATGAATGGACAATTTGGCCGAGGCAAAAGCGGATGTTTGTTAGCAAAGTGTATTATCAACATGAAGAACACACAGAACACAAGAAAATATTCAAATCTGTGATCTGACCCCCCACGGGTCAGTTTAATTTGGCGGGGTTTGCTTTTATTCTAAATTAATTAATTGACCAAACCTTTTCTATAGAAATAAAATTTTTACAAAAAATTTTCTATAGAAAATAAAATTTTGGTACAACATTTTCTATAGAAATAAAATTTTGACAAAATTTTCTATAGAAATAAAATTTTGACAAAATTTTCTATAGAAATAAAATTTTGACAAACTTTTCTATAGAATTAAAATTTTTACCAAAATTTTCTATAGAAATAAAATTTTTGACCAATTCTTCTATAGACATAAAAATTTTGGAGAAAATTTTGCTATAGAAAATTAAATTTTGACAAAAATTTCTATAAATAAAATTTTGACAAAATTTTCTAATAGAAATAAAATTTTGACAAATTTTCTGATAGAATATAAATTTTGACAAACTTTTCTATACGAGATTAAAATTTTGAGCAAAATTTTCTATAAGAAATAAAAATTTTGATCAATTTTCTATAGATAAAAATTTTGACAAAATTTTCGGTAATAGAATTTAAATTTTGACCAACATTTTTCTATAGAAAATAAAATTTGGATGAAAATATTTCTATAGAAATAAAATTTTGACAAACTTTTCTATAAAATTAAAATTTTGACAAAAATTTTCTCTAGAAAGTTAAACTTTTTGACAAAAATTTTCTATAAAACATAAAATTTGGGAAAATTTTCTAAAATAGAAAATAAAATTTAGAACAAATTTTTCTATAGAATTAAAAATTTTTAAAAATTTTCCTATAGAAATAAAAATTTTGGCACTAAAATTTTCCTATAGAAAAAAATTTCGACCCAAATTTTCTATAGAAATAAAATTTTGAGAAAATTTTCTATAGAAACTTAATTTGGCCCAAAAATTTTCAATAGAAATAAAATTTTTTGACTCAAATTTTTTCTTAGAAATAAAATTTTAAACTAAATTTTCTATAGAAATAAAATTTGGAGAAAATTTTCTAGGCAAGAATTAAATAAAATTTTGAACAAACTTTTTCTATAGAAATTAAAATTTTTTACAAAATTCTTCTATAGAAAATAGAAATTTTGA
Source organism: Haematobia irritans (assembly GCA_003123925.1). Classification (NCBI taxonomy): domain Eukaryota; kingdom Metazoa; phylum Arthropoda; class Insecta; order Diptera; family Muscidae; genus Haematobia; species Haematobia irritans. The sequence goes on from PGFW01027127.1 coordinate 8,550, forward strand.
CTAAAAATTTTCTATAAAATGAAATTTGACAAACTTTGGCTATAGAATTAAAATTTTGAAAAATTTTCTATAGAAATAAAATTTGACGCACAATTTTCTAATAGAATAATAATTTGGAGAAAACTTTCCTATAGAAATAAAAGTTTTGACAAACTTTCTAAATAAAATTAAAATTTGGACGAAAATTTTTAATAGAAAATAAAATTTTCTAAAGAAATAAAATTTTTGACAAAATCTTTCTATTTTAATTTATTTCTAAATACATGTTCTATGGAAATACAAATTTTGACATAAATTTTGGCGGGGCGAAGAGGAGATGTGTGAGCCAGTGTGTTTATCAAATATGAAGAATCACACAGACACAAAGAAAATTTCTAACAATTGAGACTAACGAATAAAGCATTCATTAGAACAATGAAATTTTCGAATAAAACAGATTGGGTCCCAAAGGAAGATTTAATTAGTCTGCAAGAACGGGACAGCTTGCAAGCCTTTTTTAAAAACGCTCAGCATTTTAATAGATGCGCCCATTACACATTTTGAGCGAATTTTTTTAATATTTATTCTCCTCCCTAGGCAAAAAATGGGTTCAATGGCATTATGACAAAAACTACCGACAAGGTTTAAATGATGTTGGCTGTGAAAATTCAAAAATATTAGTACTAGCCATGCATAAATATCACAGTCTCAAAGGTAAGCAAATAAATTCTGCAATTTCATGTTTGGCTTCTGTATTCGTTTTTTTGGCCGGAATCATACCCTTCACCAGAACGTTTTTGTATTTTCTGGGTTTTACGATGATGGCTTTACAAAAATGATTGAACCAAAGTCTTAAGCCTCACGAACGTGACTTTCGTTTTCAATGGAGATGATGGCTATGTTTAGCCCAGTAGTTAACACATGCTTAAGACAACTTAAATTTGCTTAAAAAATAATTTTAATTGAAAAAAAACTGATCACAACTGCTTAAGCCAAAAAAAATAAAACGTCCGCATGGCGAAATTGTTGTATTTTTTCAAACTTAAGTTTGTTAATTGTATTATTATATTTTTTAAAATAAGAGGAAAACATTTAGGCATGGTTTGGAACGCTGATTTAACTCAAGTCCGTTTATTTGAAAAAACAAAAATCATACAAATGTTTTTATTGATCTGATCGCATGGCCGCTCCGTTCGTCTATCCATTCCCATTATATGTTGTCTTCTGGAAATGCAAGTGTTTATGCCAATATGTGATCAGGTATTCATAATATGGGACATAATGGGTGACGATTGATCACATTGGTTTTATGTTTCCCAAAAACAAACAAAAAATTTATGTATATTTTTGTATTTATCCAATGGGAAACGCCATTAAAATGCCAAATGCAAAAGAGGTGTTGTGTTAGTTGAAAAAAGAAATTGGAAATCAATAGGTGTTAGACTAAATTGTCTTAAAAATGTTTTAGAGGTCTTTTGTGTTTGTAAAGGTACACTACTGGTAGGTTCTATTGAAGATTTGTATTTAAGTTTATTTTTAAGTTTATACGATCTTTCACAAAATTTTCTAATAGAGATAACAAATTTTGACAAATTTCTCTATACAAATAAAAAATTTTGACAGAAAATTTTCTATACAAATAAATTTTTACCAAAAATTTTCTAATAGAAATAAATTTTGACAGAATTTTTCTATATAAATAAAATAGTTGACAAATTTTCCATAAGATAAAATTTTGACAAAATTTTCTATTAGAAATAAAACTATGGAAAAAAATTTCGAATAGAATAAAATTTTGACAAAATTTTCTTAAATTAAAATTCTAGCAAAAAATTTTCTAGAGAAATAAAATTTTCAACAAAATTTTCTATAGAAATAAAACTTTGACAAATTTGCCTATAGGAATTATAATTTTGGTAAAATTTTCTATAGAAATAAAATTTGACAAAATTTTTCTATAGAAATAAAATGTTGACAAAATATATTCTATAGAAACAAAATTTTTCTAAAAAAAAAATTCGGACAGCAAATTTTCGCATAGAAAATAAAATTTTGCAAATTTTTCTATAGAAATAAAAGTTTTACAAAATTTTCTATAGAAACAAGGAGTTTTCACAAAAGTTTAATAAAAAATAAAATTCGGAGCAAAATTTTTAATATGGAAATAAAATTTGGAAAAGTTTCGATAAAATAAATTTTTACAAAAATTTTCTAAAAAAAAATAAAATTCGGGACAAATTTTCTATAGAAATAAAGAATGTTTCTGTACAACTAACTTTTCACAAAATTTTCTATTGAAATAAAATTTTTACAAAAATTTTTTTTATAGAAATAAAATTTTTCAAAAATTTTCTATAGAAATAAATTTTCACAAAATTTTTATATTGAAATAAAACTGGAAAAACATTTTCTATTGAATAGAAATTTGGAAAAAATTTTGCAAATAGAAATAAAATTTTTGACAAAATTTTCCTATAGAATTAACATTCTGGCAAAAATTTTTCTATAGAACTAAATTTTCTATAGAAACAAATTTTGCAAAATTTTCTATAGAATAAAATTTTGATAAAAATCCTATAGATATAAACTTTGACAAAATTTTCTAATAGAAATAAACTTTTGACAAAATTTCCTATAGAAAACAATAATTTTCTAACAAATAAATTTCGAGAAAATTTTCTATAGGAAAATAAAATTTTTACAAAATATTCTATTGAATACAAAATTTTCTAACAAATAAAATTTTTGAACAAATTTTTCTATAGAAATATAAATTTTGACAGAATATTTCTATAGAAAATAAAATGTTTTCAAAAATTTCTATAGTAAACAAAGTTTCAACGGAAATTTTATATAAATAAATATAAAATTACGGACAAAATTTTTATATGGAAATAAATTTGGAAAAAATTTCAAATAAATAAAATTTTTGACAAAATTTTCTAAACAAGAATAAAATTTCCGGACAAAATTTTCTACAGAATAAAATTTCTATAGAAATTCGCAAAAATTTTCTATGAAATAAAATTTTTAGCAAATTTGCTATAAAGAAATAAAACTTTTTCACAAAACTTTCTATTGAAATAAAATTTTTACAAAATTTTCTATAGAAATAAAATTTTTACAAAATTTTCTATATGAAAATCAAAACTTTTGAGCAAAATTTTTCTAATATGAAAATAAAATTTGGACAACATTTTCTAATAGAAACTGACATTTTGACAAAATTTCTATAGAAACAAATTTTTTGATAAAATTTACTATGATACAAATTTTGAGCAAAATTTTTCTATTAGAAATAAAAGTCTTACAAAATTTTCTCATATGAAATTAAACTATTGAAATAAAAATTTGGGCAAATTTTTTTGGCAGAAGTAAAAATATTTGATATTTTTCTATGAAATAGAAATTTTGCAAAATAAGATTTTTTGTTTGGTAGTTTCGTTGGTAATCTTTTTTTTAATTCATGGACAATTTGTTGATTTTAGTTTAAATTTTTTTCTTTGGTAATTTTTTTTTTTTAATTCATAGGACATTTTGTTGATTTTAGTTAAATTTTATTCAAATAATGAGACAACTTTTCCTTAATTACTATTAAAAACAACATATTTTTTGCGACATACATGAAATTGTGTTTATAGTTTTCTGAAAGTGAGAAAAATTGTAACATAACATTGTGTCTGGGCTTGAAATTTTGTAACAGCGCTTAAAATAATTTTAGCAAATATTTTACTGTCAAATTTTTCATTCCAAAATATGGAGTTTCTTAAACAAACAGAAAAATAATTGTATTATTTTTAAATAATTTTTCTTTATAGAATTTCTTTAAATAGGCCGAAAATAAAAATAGTTTAAGTTTAACATTTTCTAAAATTAACGCTACACCAAAATAATTCTTTCCTCCCACAAGCAGAAATTTAAGACAAAAGCAAATTCGTTTCTCTTGCTTTTCGCTGTAATGAAGTGTAATTTGGAAGAAAAGTATATACTTTTTGTATAAACGTTTATTCTTATTCCAGGATGTAAAAACAATTTCATAAAGAACTAGCTCAAAAAAAAACATTATTTTCTTGCTAATTTCATTGTCGCCTCACATCCTTTTCACATCCACAGAAGGATTTTTAGTTCTTAACAGCGGCTTTTTTTCTGTAATACCAAACAATGTAGAAGAAAGTTATACGATTTTATAAATTTTTTAAAATTTTTTTTAGGCCTTTCGCCTGGTACGGAGAGAATCGAACGGCGGACGGCATGCTAAATTGTAAGCCAACAAACTAACCACTGAGCTATGTAACCTGTTATGGGTCAATTAATAGATAAATATCATATAAGGTTTATATTTTAATATGCATAGCTTGCGGCGCCCACGAACCGCATAAAACAAAGTTTATTTAACAGAAACAACATTGTGTAGTTTGGCACGGTGGAGCAGTTGGGTAGCTTACGTCCGACTCTCAATGCAAAGGGTCGTGGGTTCGACCCTGCTTCGGCGCAAAGTTTTTTTTTGCTTTTTGTATTTTTTTTAATCATAATATTCCAAGAATATTTCGGAAAGATTCCGAAAAAATGTTCAAAGCATTACATTGTAGCTATACTTAAATTTTGAACTGTAAAAATGTGTCTTAAATTAAAGACCTAAAGTCAGAAAAAACCAGTGTTTGATATAAACGAAATGGACTGTGTTGTTATTTCAAAAATTTAACTTTTTTATTGAAAAAATAAAAATATTGTAACAAACGAATTTTTTTGGTGATAAAAAGTTTAAAATTTTCGAAGCATTTCAAAAAACTCTAAACAAAAAGAAAAACGTTTTCGGTACACGTTTTCCAAAGGTTTTTTTTTCTTTTGGCGTGTACATTATTCTTTCATAACGCGATTATTTTTATTTATTTTTTATTTTTAGAGCCGATCTCCCGATTCTGACTTATTAGAGGCCATAAACAGTAGTAATTTAAATAGCAAAAATTACCCTCAATGTATGTTTTAGACAATATGGAATTTCCCTAATTTTGAGTTATTTTTCGGATTAATTAAATCGCGGAGGTGTAATGACATACGGTGCAAACAATTGTTCTCTGTCTATTTTATTTGTCCTCGAGGAAAATATTTAAAGGAGAAAATAAAAACAGCTTTGTCTAGAAAAGTCTTTCTTTCCTTTTCCTGTGCTTCCCCTATATTTTACACTTGTTGTTGCTTAGAATTTTCGTAATAACAAAAAATATATCTATATATTTCGGCAACAGTTGGCAAAAAAATATTATACGTATATATACATATATAATATTTGCCCTTAATCGATCGATCAGAACCCACTGAAACCTATTTACATGACAAAGAGTATGGCAACCATTTCCGACCATGAAAATTATATAGGTGAGAAAGGGGAGTAGAGGTGCAACAGCTGTTATCAGTAAAATATAATAGAGAGCAACACTTTGTTATAGAACACTTCTCAAAGCAACGGTGAGAAGGAAGGTAAAGCATTTTATATGTCGCAATATATAAATTGCACTTTCATTAGATATTCTTCTTTCTCTCCAATAATATAGCAGCAAATACACTTGTTTACTCCCCCCTCTCTCTATTGTATCCCTGCAATCTCTTAGCCATTTCTCACAATCCATAACAAATTTTGCAATACTGGTTAAGAAAAAATAAAATCTCTATTTACCTGCGACTTTCAAAACCCATCTGGATTCATACGTGGGCATCAAATAAATACTGTTGTATTCACCAATTGAGGCCTACTTCTAAATTGGTGTGATAATTGTATAAAGAATTGGGCAAATAGATTAGCAGTTGACGTCCTATAGTCTCATCACCTATGCATATTTCCAAATATAATTTAACAATTGGAATGTAAGTAAGATTAAGTGACGTAGCAACATTCCCTGGCCAATTATGTAAGAGGATCGCGAACTGTCTTCCCCTGTCAATGGAACGACACAATTGGTCATCAACCTTGTGGCATTTTCGGGGATTGTTTGGCCAAAGTGGCAAAGAGTATCGTTCGATGTCTGCCTTGGCTGCCAAATGACGGGACGTTGCACGGAAACGTGCCGTTTCATCTTTCTTGTGAGTAACTATACACCTTGAACCACCCGCGTCGACCAACCTTGGTGTACCAATACGACACGCAACTCTGCACAAGTTACACTATGGCCAAGCCAGAAGCAAAGCATGCAAAATGTCGAAAACTAATGCGAGTTGCTGGCCTTCTGACGTTGGCACCAATAACGCCCGACGATGACGACGGAGCGTGGGTGGCTCGATGAACCCATTCAGAATGGTCAACATTATTCGCCGCCTGGCTCGTTACTCTCTCCTTCTCGTTTAATCCTCGTTCTTTTTAAAATATGAACTGGTTAGTTGTTGGTATCTCTGCACTTTTACTATCTCCCGGACAAGTGAAGAGTGAGTGGGTAAGTATGTGAGACAAAGTGAAAGAGTAGTGTGAGTTATGAGAAATTGACAACTGTTTCACGATTAGTGGGTGGTTGGGTTCATCTTTTTTTTTTTGACGTAAATAGGACGCTTTACGTACGTCGTCTGTCTAATCTGTATTTGGTTTTTGTGCTTCATATACCCCCTTTGTTCCGACAGGTTTTGCGAGAAGGACGTAGGTTGGTTGTTTCTTACGTGTGGTTGCTGCTGTGCGATTGTTGCTTGTCCTCATAAGGTTGACGTTAGAACATAATCGCACCAATGTATCCTTATGTTTGTTTGTGTGGGTTGTACATTTGTATAGATACTTTTATATTGAAATATATTTAATTAATTTTATATCCTCTTTAGTAAATAAGTTAGATAAAGAAACTAATTTAAAATTTTTCTTTGGTGTAGGTATTTCTTGTTGCTGTTATTGTTGTTAAAACATATGTATATTCTCAGTTAATAGAATGGTTGAAAAGTCTTTTCGTTTATTTGCATGGAAGTCTTTTTTGAGTGAATGTTGATTTAACTGCTTCAAATTGGTAAATTCTTCAAATGTCTGCTAATATTTTTAAAGTGCTCCACTTTTAGCTTTGTTGTACAGATTCTATTTTTGTTGCTACTGCTGCTACTTTGGTATACGTTATTCTAATAATTAACACCCCGAGTTCACCACAAATTTAATGTTAATTTAACACACACGTACTGTAGTAAAGGAAATCCAAAATTTCTTTATTATTCCATTTTTGCAAATTGTTGTTTCATTTTTGTTTTCAAACTCAGAGAGTTTTTATTTTTCCACTTTGTCTTGGGGGGGGGGGCACGAGTTCACCACAAATTTAATGTTAATTTAACACACAGTAATGTAGTAAAGGAAATCAAATTTCTTTATTATTCCATTTTTGCAAATTTGTGTTTCATTTTTTTTTTTTTTCAAACTCAGAGAGTTTTTATTTTTCCACTTTGTCTTTTTTTAAGTGTGATGTATAGGACTGCTATTGATTTTAGCGGCTGCTATATATATTTTTTTTTTCTTCTTCTTGTTCTTCGTTCCGATGTTGTCCGTATTCGTTAACTATTTGTACTCTCTACCTTAAGTACAAATAACTGACTGAAATAACATCAGTGACTTAACGGTGGGTTTTGTTTTTAACATGTTTGTGTTTCTAGAGTGGTGACATTGGTGATATTAGCAGTATCATATACACCACCTACAGGGTATGTATTTAACAGTAAATTTTCAACAGTAGCACAAAAAAGCCCAATGCAAACCACATATTGTAAACAAAAGAGAAGAACAATGTTAAATTAAAATAATAAGAAGAGTATTTTGCCCGAAACTAAGAAGAGAAAGAGAGAATACAAATTCATTGTATGTGATTGAAGGTTTTGATTTTATTAGGGGTAGCATATTTTGCCTAAAACGTGTGGTCCATATTCACTAAGTTGTACAAAGAAA
>PGFW01027136.1:0-14652 GCA_003123925.1 Haematobia irritans
TCAATCAATTATCACAGCACATTTGGTGAATTCACTAAACTCACTGTGAATTACACTCGAACCTTCAGAAAAGGGTTTTCAATGCGTTCACCAACTCATAAAAACATTTCCCATTTCAAAATTGTCAAAGTGGGCTGCATCAACCCAATTTTTATTAAAAAAAAACTATTAAAATTACTAGAGAAAAAAATTGGATTTTAAACTCAAATTTTTTTGTTCATAAATAGCTTTGTCACCATATCACAATAAGGAACTGGAAAATTCGATAAATCTGAATGTGATTTAGAAAAAATAAATGTTGATTTAAGTAACCTGTATAAGCGCCTTTGTAAGGCTTAGCTACTTATGGAAAATAACAAATAAAATTAAAATTAAATTATATAAAAAATACAAATTAAAATATTAAAAAAATAACGAAAAAAAATTCACGAACCATTTTTCCAATTAAAATCTTAAATGAATTTTAGAAAATATCAATTAAAATTTTTAATCCAACAAAAATGGGGGCAAAAATTTTTGAAATGGCGGAAATGTTGTTTATGAGCTTGGTGAACGCATTGAAAAACTTTTGAAGGTTCGTGTGTAATTCACAGTGATGTTTAGTGAATTCCCAATGCTGCTGCTGATAATTGATTGATGAATTGTGCCTAGTTCGTCCATTCTAACCATTTTAGCAGTCTAACGGGTCTCCACGCGTTGCCATACATGGCCAAAAATAATCTACCAAAATTAAAAAATTTTACCACAAATCTACAAATTTAAAAAAAAATCTTTCTTTAAGTTTTCGATCACATTTTCTGGTTATTTCAAAATATTTTTTTTGTTAACATTTTATTTCAATAGACATGTTTCAAAGTTTGATTGCTTAGAACACTTATTTTCAAAGTTTGATACTAATAAAAATTGTCAAAATTTTATTTATAGAAAATTTGTAAATTTTCTTCTATAGAAAATTTTTATCAAAATTTTATTTTTATAGAAAATTTTGTATCATGAAAATTTTCAAAATTTCTATAGAACAATTTTGTCAAAATTTCTATATTTATACAAAATTTTTGTCAAAATTTTATTTACTATGGAAAAATTTTCATATTTAATTTATATAGAAATTTCAATTTATTTCTATAGAAAATTATATCAACATTTTATTTCTATAGAAAATTTTGTAAAATTTTATTTTCTGATAGAAATTTTGTCCAAAATTATTTCTATAGGAAAATTTTGTCAAAATTTTATTTCTATAGAAAATTTGTCAAAATTATTTTATAGAAAATTTTGACAAACTTTATTTCTGTAGTAAATTTTGTCAAAAGTTTATTCTATAGAAAATTTTCAAAAATTTGATTCTATAGAAAATTTTGTCAAACTTATTTCTATAGAAAATTTGTCACATCTTTATTTCTATAGAAAATTTTGTCAACATTTATTTTCTATAGAAAATTGTCTAAATATTTATTTTTTATAGAAAAATTTGCCAAAATTTGATTTCTATAGAAAAATTTTTTAGATTTTATTTCGATAGAAATTTTTACATTTTTTTATTCTATAGGAGTTATTTTTGTTTAAAGAAATTTTGTAACAAATTTTATTTCTATATTGAAAATTTGTTAAAATTTAATTTCTATAGAAAATTTTGTCAAAAGTTTGTTTCTATAGAAAATTGTCAAAATTTATTTTTTTATAGAAAAATGAAAAATTTGTCTAAAATTATAATTTATTTCTATAGAAAATTTTTTGCAATTTTATTTCTATGAAAATTTTGTTCAAAATTTATTCTATAGAAAATTTTGTCAAATATTTCTTAAAATTTTGTCAAAATATTTCTATCAATCATTTTCTTTCATATATTTCTATAAATTTCTATTGAATTTCTCCAATCTACCAAACAGTAAAAAATCTACCATTTTGGTTGTAAATCTATCAACTGGTGGCAACCGTGGTTCTGTCCCATATAACATAATTTTCTTCGTTACTCTTGCAGTTAGTTAAAATATGAAATCAAAACAGTAATGATAAAAATATAAAATTTTTTTCTGAAATATAGTAAATATATAAACAAAATTCACGAATGAATACCAATCAGTTTTAGTGCTTTCTCCTCTTTGTTCTATTCAATATTGAAACTAAAACAAAACTCTTTATTTTATTTTTACATTATAATCATCGCTATTCGAAAAACATATCTCAATCCATAAGATAAAAGCTTTGATTTACACACGCATATTATAATTTCTTTCGTTTTTTCTTTTCTTAAATTTAAATACCAAATATTTTTTAACAAAAAAGAAAATATTATGTAGGTGATGTGTGTAGGAGACGGAATGGGCGAGTGTCTGAGTGTAAGAACAAAGCGAAAGAAAGTAAAAAAGAATAGTATAATATATGAAATAGGGAATATACAAAACAAAGAAACCTGTCTTAGGGATAGCCGTGCAATAAAATAAGCTCATCATGCAACTTGTATACTATTCTACAAGTGCTGCATGCATAGTGCGCTCAGTTAATAGAAGACTACCACATTATGACGTTGCCCTTTAAATCTTTTCAAGACATTTTAAAGCTTGAAGATATACGATTTATGTAGTTCTAATTATTTCTACATCCATTGTGTGTTTGCAACAACTTCTAAATTCAGGTAATTCTCAAAGCTCCAAAATTAGCATGAAATTACCGATTTTAACAAACATTATAAAACCAAAGCACTATGCTACTGCCATAAAAATTTTCGATTTATTTCTTTATAATAGCCTTTCCTATTTTGACTCTATAGGAAGAATTTTCTTATAGGCCTTAATCTAGGGCATAATAAACTTATTTTAGATAAATCGCTCATATAAAGTGATTCTTTTATAAATCGCGTTTATTGACAAGCCTTGAAAGAAAGCCTTAACTTGAACTTAGGCTTCAGCTACATTAACAAATGCTGTGCAAAGGTGTATGACTTTAGCTTTTTTTTTTGGAAAATAATCATCTATAACACAGCTGCAAATGGATCTACAAACAGGGATGGAAAATAGCAGTACTATAGTAATTTTTCTTCAATTCTTTACGCCCCGCTATTTATTAATTTCTATAGATATTTAATTCAAAATTTTAATTCTATAGAAAAATTTTGTCCAAAAATTTTATTCATAGAATATTTGCTAAATATTTTTATATTTATAGAAAATTTTGTCAAACATTTTATTCCTATAGAACATTTTTTGTCAAACATTTTATATTCTATAGCAAATTTTTAGTCAAAATTGTTATATCTATAGAAAATTTCTTGTCAAAAATTTTATTTCTATAGAAAATTTTGTCAAAATTTTATTTCTATAGAAAATGTTGTCCAAATTTTATTTCTATAGAAAATGTTTGTCAAAATTTTATTTCGGTAGAAAATTTGTCAAAATTTTATTTCTATAGAAAATTTTGTCAAAATTTTATTTCTATAGAAAAATTTGTCAAAATTTTATTTCAGTCGCAAAATTTTGTCAAAATTTTATTTCAGTAGAAAATTTTTTGTTCAAATTTTATCTTCGGTAGAAATTTTTGTAAATTTTTTTGCTAAAAATTTTTGTCAAAATTTGGCAGTTGACAAACAAATGTTATTTTCTCAAAAATTCAGTCTTAACAGGAGATTTTGACAATAATCTTCCAATTGGAGCTTTTTGTTTAAATTTAAGGTGAGTACTAAGTTCGATTTTAGCCCGCTAAAATTCGCTAAAAGTTCTCAAAACTACAATCAGTAAGCAAAAATTCATGAAATATATACATATTTTGTTTGCAAATTTTATTATAACTTGCATGGGGAAAAGCCCAAAGCAAATTTTCACAAAGTTTGTATTCCTTAAAATGGGATTATTAAAGAAAAGCTGTCGTGAAAAATGGCACGTTTTAGGCGGCTAAACTCGAACTTAATAACCCACCTTTTCGTGAAAAGTTTACTTTTTCACCCAAAAAAAATACCTTTTTGCTACTTTCTTAAAATCTGTATTTTCCATCCCTAATCTACAATCATTATATCAATTATAATTTATACTTTAAAAATAATTTAAAAATATAAATTTATTCTCTCTTAGGGGCAGTAGTCTAATGTAAAAAATATATCAAAACAGACGTGCACAGCTATTAAAAAAGTATTTAAAATGAAGAAGGGTTTATTAATACAATTGATTGTTATAATTAAAATTTTTTTAGAAATTCAACGGCATATAATTTATTGCAAATTTTGGGCGAGGTAAAATTTTCAGTTTTCCTCAACTCTAAGATCTCACAAAATGGCAGAAATACTTTGCAGAAAAACATTTATGAAAACACCTCAAATAAAAGACAGGAGAGCGGCAGAGGAGAGAGAGAGTGAGAGACCACATGAGCGAACATTCTAATTCTCTAGTTTCTAAAATATATCCACAATATCAACAAAAGGGCCTACTTAATTTTTTGTTTTCTATTTCTTTTTTCTTTTTCTAAAATTCTAGGTTTTAAACAAATACAAAACACAACACACAAACAGAACAACCTTTTTGCAAAGTGCGTAGAGAACTTATTGTTGTTGTTGATGTCGTATAAGTATCAATGGCTGTTTGTTTGTAATGCAAGATAGTGTTGTGCAGGAGGCAGGCAGTTGCTGTTATTGTTAGAGTTGACATAATTGACAACGAAAGTGAGGATGTGGATAACGTTGATGGTGAAGAAGGCAGAATAACGACAGTCGCTCGAAGCTGACAACCTTGTAGCCTTTGTCGGAAAACATTGTTAAACTTTCATAGGCATGTTTCCAACAGTAACATCTTGTCATTTACTGTCGTCATTGCTGCTGTTGGATGAGTTGATCAGGACGGCTTAATAGTTGTAGTTTGTGTGTGATTGACATTAGAAGATGGTGCTTATTAATAATTTCTCACTGTACGACGACGTTTTATTTGAAAATGTCGCTTGACTTATGGGCCTTCCGGTTGAAGCCACACATATTTTTGTTGCTAGTTGCATGGTGGAACTGTGGTGATCGATGTTCTTGCTACACGGTGTTTGTCGTGTGTCATTTTATACTTGCAATTATTGTATGGAGTAGTTTTTTGTGTGATTTTATTGTTATTGTCATTTTTTATTAATTATTTGTATACAAGTTTTAAGTAGAAGAGAGATTGCTAAAAAGATGATCCATTGTGTTTTGTTGGCTTGTAATGTTTTCATTAACATTTTCAACAGATTTTTTTTTGCTAAAGCAAAACAAAAACAAAATTACCCAAAACACACAAAAAACATTCATATTAGTATATTTTTTTTTTTGTTTTCAGAAAACATTAACAAACCATTATTTATATAGAAAAAAAAAACAACAAAAGAACAAAATATAAAAAGCGTAAGAAGATCATCAAGTTAAAATTTCATTAAAGAAAAAACAAGAAAACAAATAGAAAGTAGAAGAAAGAGAAAGAGAGAAAAAAAGAGCTTCTGCTAAAAATGGGCTTTTGCATTTTTCTTAAGAGAGAATGTGTTCTTTGGTAACAAATCAATTTTAAAGCGGACGTCACTTAGCGTGGGGAAGATCAATGCGTCGAAAAGCCACCTTTTCGGCTAATCGGCTTTCATGACCCAAAAAAAAACTAAACGAAAAGTTGAAAGTGTAATCACCGTTTTTACGCGCTTAATTATGACTAATCGAAAATTCATTATTTTGTAAAATCGGACTTTTGGAGGTAGCATACTAACAATCTGTATTTAATCTCATCTAGGGAATAACTTCGGACTATGGAATGCAAAGGTTAAACCCGAGAAGGAATTAAAAAAAAATCATTTCTTTTCTTCTCAAAGATAACTTATATAAATTTAATATTTTTCACTTGCGGCTTTTATTTTAAAAAGTCGAATATTTCAAAAATGCATTGCTTAATAGCATTTTTGTTACAACATTAAAAGTCTATTGTATCTTTATTAAACATGAGTAGTTTTTAATTCTTTAATCGTTATTTATCGTTATTTTTATTATTTCTTTATATATTATTTGCTTATATTAATTATTTTTGTTATGGATAATGTTTTAAGTCCATTATGTTGACTTACCTCCACGGAGTGCGAGTTTAATATTCCACGTTTTTTTATTGTTTCTTGTTTTCTATTTTTTTTAGTAATAATAATATTTAATATTTATGTAATATTGTTTTATATTTTTTGTTTGCTAATTTTAATATTCTTTTTTTTGTTAATTTGCTTTAATTCAATTGTGTATCCGTTTGTTTCAATTTTCTTTTTACGTCAGTTATTAATCTATTTATGTTACTTTTTTCTACAGGTTTTAAAGGCCTCATGGTAATTTTTTTTTTTATATTTATAATTGTTGTATTATGTTTTTGGTAGATTTGGGGAATCCGTATTATGGCCTTCGGCTGTGGATTCGTGATGGAAAAGAATTAAATAAATAAATAATTGAAAGTCGCGTTGGCTCGCATTTTATAAAAAATAATGTATTAAGTTGAATTCTTTTGAATGTCAATTTGAACCCAAATGATATAAATATATTAAAATTAAATTAAATCTATTAAAAACTAAATTATATTAATTTTTGTTTTCTCATTTAATATAATTTAGTTTAATATATTAATTTATTATTTATTTAAAAGGATTTACAAATGTAATAAGTCAATTAAAATACAACAGGATAATACTTAAATTAAATTACACTAAATTTCAAATCGAAACTAATTTAAACTTAATCTAACACAAATAATATAAATAATAATAAATTGTAACTTCAATTACAAAATTAATAGAAATTTAAATAAGCGTTTAAATAAAATTAAATTTCAATTAACCGTTAAAATGCACAAGGACACCGACTCCTCCGAAAAAAGACATAATAATGCAAAATGGTAAACATGCTGCTTACCACATTAAAAAAAGTATTGTTTTTTTTTTTTTAAATGCCGTTGTATCTTAAAAAAACACGGATGGCGTATTAAACTAAGTTTTGTATTTACAAATAAACAATTTAATTTTTGTAGAAAATAGATATATTTTTACACTAACACGGTTTTTTTTTACCCTCATTACTTTCATCTCTGGTTAAATATTATATAACTTCCAATTTGTAGTTTTTTTTAATTTATTGGTCAAAATTTGATTTTTATTTTGTTTACTGCCAGGATTACTCAGAAGAAAATACATAACATTACAACAAACTTGAATTTCATTAATTCGTAAAAAATTTGATGCTAAAATTGAAGATGTAAATTTTTTGTCTTGGTTGTATCTTAAAAGATACAGTTCTGCATTTTAAGGGTTAAAACTCAATTTACTAAATTAACTATATCATTTTCATGTAGCTCCGTTAGTCTTTAACTGCCAGTTGACAGAAATTAAATTGTCAATATCTTCTCTACGGTTAAATTTCACTGACAATTTTCAGCCAGTTAAGTTCTAACATGACCATAATGAAGAACGGGCTTAAAAGATAACGTAGCTTCAAAAAAATTTAGAGTAAATCTAAAATAAACTCAATTAAAATTAAAATTTCGCTTTAAATTGAATTAAAATAAGTTGAATTGCATTGATATTAATCAAATAAAATTAAAATTCAGTTCAATTAAGCTTATTTAAATTAACATGAATCGAAACTACTTTAACTTAATTTTAATTAAAATAAAATAAAAAATTAATAAATAATTTAAATTAAAATAAATGGTTTTATTTAATATTAATACTAAATTTATAATCAAATAAAAGTTTGAGTGCGAATAAAGATAAATAAACAAATTAAATAATTTAAATTTTAAAAATTTAGTTTTAAAATTTACAATAATTTAAATCTGGTTGAATAAACAAAAATACCTTTAAAAGACCTGACCTTAAGAACTCCATAAAATAATAGTTGTTATAATTAATTTTTGGCATTAAATAGCAAGAAAATCACACAATAATTAAAACACAAGATAAAATTTAAATTAAAAGAGTTAACTTAAAGAAGATATACTCTACTGCGCACTAAAAAATATAATCTAATTACTATTTCAAAAAATCTAAATTCAACAAATAATATTTTAACCCCAGTTTTCCATGTTTAAAATTAATTATATATATTTTAAAATAAATCGTTAGCCGATTAGTCTTGTGTATACCTAATTCGATCGTTGGATTCCTTTATAAGGCAGTATAGCGCGTAGTTATTAAAATATGGCATCTTTTTTTAATTTAAACTGCCACATAAAACAAAACAAAAATACTTAGATTTAAGCGGAAGAAATTATTGTAAAGAATATACAATTATTCAATAATCAACACTACACGGCTATATCAATGCTGAGGAAGTTCGATTTGAAAAGCATTTACATTTAAACATTGTCTACACCTCTTGTTCACAAATTTCAAAATTTGGTCTTGTTCTAAGAAATTTGTTGGGTAACATAACGGATTTGAAGAATATATTTTTTTGTTTTTTTATTTCAGCTAAAATGTCCTCGTTTTCTTGTGCGTCCGACACAAATCCCTCAACGAAATGGCTGAGCAGTTCAATATTCACCAAATATGTATATGGGTGCTGCCTAGTACGATTGTCACTCGATCCATGTACCAACATTTTTTATAAAATATAAAATTTTCTTATAGAAATAAAATTGAATATTTCCATAGAATAAAATTTTGAAATTTTCCATAGAAATAAAATTGACAAAGATTTTCTATAGAAATAATTATTTTGACAAAATTTTCTATAAAAAAAATTTTGATAAAAAATTTTCCATAGAAATAAAATTTAGACAAAATTTTCTATAGAAATTAAAATTTTGACAAAATTTATCTATAGAAATAAAATTTTGGACAAAATTTTCTATAGCAAATAAAATGTTGACAAATTTTCTATAGAACTAAAAATTTTAACAAATTTTTCTATAGAAGTAAAATTTTGACAAACTTTTCTATAGGAAATAAAATTCTTGACAAAATTTTTCTATAGAAAATAAAATCTTTGACAAAATGTTCTATAGCAAATAAAATTTTGACACAATTTTCTATAGAAATAAAATTTTATAAAAAGTATCAATAGAAATAAAATTTTTGACAAAAGTTTCTATAGAATAAAATTTTGTCACAAAATTTTCTATAGAATAAAATTTTGACAAAATTTTCTACTAGAAATAAAATTTTTTGACAAAATTTTCTATAGAAAGATAAATTTTGAGAAAATATTCTAGAGATAGAAATAAAATTTTTGACAAGTTTTTCTATAGAACTAAATTTTTGAAAAAATTTTCTATAGAACTAAAATTTTTGACAAAACTTTTTCTATAGAACTAAAATCTTTCACCAAAATTTTATATAGCAAATAAAATTTGACAAAATGTTCTAATAGAACATTAAAATTTTTGACAAAATTTTAGAATAAAATAAAATTTTGACAAAATGTTCTATCACGAAATAAAATTTGAACAAAATTCTTCTATAGACTAAAACTTCTTGAAAAAATTTTCTTTATAGCAAACATAAAAATGTTGACAAATTTTTTCTATAGAACTAAAAATTTTGACAAATTTTTTCTATAGAAATAAAAATTTCTTTCTCCAATTTGATAATTGTGATAAAACTGAGCTTCGAGCGTTCCTTCAAAATTCAAATTTTGACAACATTTTTTCTATGGAAATTACAATTTAGGACAAAATATTTTTATTTCTATCAGGACAAATTTGTCAAATTTTTATTTGCTATAGAAAAATTTGTCAAATTTTTTACTTTCTATAGAAAATTTGTCAAAATTTTATATTCTATAGAAAATTTTGTCAAAATTTTATTTCTATAGAAAATGTTGTCAAAAATTTTTATTTCTTAGAAAATTTTTGTCCAAAAATTTTATTTCTATTAGAAAATTTTTTCAAAATTTTATTTTCTATAGAAATTTTTTCTCAAAATTTATTTCTAATAGAAAATTTTGTCAAAATTTTATTTCTATAAGAAAATTTTGTCAAATTTTATTTCTATAGAAAATTTTTGTAAAATTTTATTTCTATAGAAAATTTTTGTAAAAAGTTTTATTCTCTATAGAACAATGTGGTCAAATTTATTTCTATAAAAAATTTTTGTCAAAAATTTATGTTCTATAGCGAACAATGTTGTCAAAAAAAATTGTATTTAGAAAAAAATTGTCAAAATTGTATTTAGAAAAATTGTTCAAAATTGTATTAGAAAAAAATTGTCAAATTTTAGGTATCTTGTGAAGCTTGGAGAGGAATATTTTGCAAAATATGAAAAACTGCCTTTACATATTTCCAGGGCAAATGGAAATTTGTCGGCATACCTTTAGATATGGCTTTACAATTTTTATATCAAAAAATGTTGGTATTATTTCTTTTCATCTCATAAGCATTGATTTATCAATTCGAACTTTTAAAATGGTAATGATTCTCAAAACATTAAAACTACTTGGATTATAGGGTAATGAATGGATTGTCGTGGGGGCCGAATGGTCCATCCAGCCAAAACTATCAATCCAAAAACAAACAACAACAACGTTAACTACACAGCGATTGCTTAGAAACAAACCACAACAGAAAAAAATCGAGAAACACAATAAAAACATAAATAATTCAAGGCAAAATGGGGGGATAAGGATTCAGGGAAAGGTAGGTAGATAGGAGGTAATATTTATCATTGTTTTAATAACCAAATTTTTCCTAAGGAGTAAGAAACCTTTTCTTGGGGATACATTTTTTTTTTTCGTAATTTTCGAAGCCTTATAATTAAGAACAAGAAAACTTTAGCCTATTTAGTTTACAAGGCGAAAATTACTAAAATTCCAAATAAAAAAGGCGAGCAACTCCACCTGAGAATCTTCCGAATTCTTGCGTGTACTCTAATACGTGCTATTCAAAGAACTATTTACATCTTCATCAATATCTATGGGTATAAACAGCAGCCATACTTCACGTTGTTTGGGCGGCCTTTGGCTTTTTAAAAATTGGGGGGAAAATCTTTCAGTTACTGTTCGAAACCCGGCCGCAATCACATTTGCGCTACAAATTTGCCCATTATTGATGATGGGTGTCGGCGAACCACACCGCTGGTATCTCACAAACCACACCTGTGTGCCAGGCGCGCTATATTCGAAGGTTCGGACTAGTGGACATAGTGGCCAGTCTCCTTGTCAATTAGAGGTGCTTGACAATGATATAGGGAAGATGTGGGCCGCCCAGGAGAATGAAGTTTCATCCTTGTGCATGTCATTATTACCACCACCACCGCCACCACCAAAACCACCCATGGCACCACCTACTGTGGTAAGAGGACGAAGAGGAAGCTGAGCTACGCCATATTACCGAGGACAATCTTACTTATCATCGTGAATCGTAAAACTTATAACGCCAAAGAGGCTTTTTGTTTGTAGTCTTTTGCATTTTTGCTTATTTGATGTAGAACCCTATCGAATTGGAATCCATCTGCCAACATTTCGTCATCGTCCACAAACATCATCGTCATTTCTCGTCACCATATTGCATTAGACTACTGTCTATCACTAGCCTCATCCATCGGCATGAGCCCAGCAGCTACCACCGATACCACCAACCGCCGCAGCCGCCACCGCCACACTGCTCTATAGGTCTCCAAAATTCTGGTAATATCATAATAGTTTCATCATCGTCCTCTTCTTCCTCTCCAGCCATAGTTGCCATCATAATCTTCTTCTTCGTCTTTCATTTTCTTTCATCGCAAAGCTTGCCGCCGTTCCTCATCATTCATGTTTTGATAATATTCATAGCTTTTTCTGTTGTCTCGATGGTGTTGGTAGCGCTGTTGCTTATTTCTGTTGCACCATAACAGTTGATGAGCTGGTGGGCCGATGTTTGGTGACCACCACCAACCACCTATACGCATCAACATTTTTTCCCTCAATCATCCTTTATCCAATTCCTCAACACAATCAACAAGCGTCATCATGGCAAATGAATCTTGACGATTGTTAATATGTGTGGTGGTATTCCATACTATCTTGCTGTTGATACTTTTGAAGATTTTTGCGCCAGCGCCCTTGTTGTTTATGAAAACGAGATTTCTCCTTATTTTGTAAATTCTTAGAGTCAGTATTTGCTTGTGTAAATGTGTGCGCGTGATTCTTGCGGATGGAAGATTTGATGTAGTGAATGATTCCGCCCGAGGCCTTAGGGCCAAGGCACCATTGGCTCTTAGCTAGACCCACCATTAGTGTGAATCTCGCAGCGCTATCCACCTCTCTTTTGGCATGTACAGGCAATGGGATTACTTGCTTTGCGGAGTACGTGAAAGATTCAATATTAAATCGCCCAGTCATCATGTAAGCCTCAAAACGTTGGCTGCCTTCGCAGGTTTGGGTGGGGCGCAGCTTCGGATTCGGAGCGTGTGTCCCTGTCATCTGAAGAATTCGATTTGTTTTGTCTCGACGCCGCCGCCGTGTATTGCCGCTATAGCTATTCGAATGTTGCAAGGAATGAGGGCCAATCCTATTGCCATTGAGTCGTAGTCGCTTGCAGCGCCGTGCCGGCGGCATCACATGTTGTTATGGTCGACCCTATTTGATCCCCCCACAGTTGCAGAACGTTATTGAGGACGTCATCATAGCTTTTGTGGGTATTTGTGAAGGCCTTGGTTCGTTTATGTTGCGGTGATTGTTGACTTTTTTGAGGACATTTTAAGGCTTGCGGTATGCGTGAGAGGTATTACGAAGAAGTAAGCGTGAGTGTTAGCAGTATTCGCACCAGAGGTGCCTACCCCACTACTCCCACCCTCCACCAATTGGATTTTCATTCGAAGAACCGGTAAGAGTGCCGACTGTTGGATTCGAACCACCGACGCTGCTTGCATTATGGACGATGTGGCACAATTCGTTGGCGCTCGATTTAAACTAGACGAAGATGCAGGTGAATTGCTTAGCTGGGGATAGACGGTGCGTCGATTAGCTGCATGTACAATTGTAGTCGATTCCATATAATTGTGCCGTCGTTGTCGTCGTTCGTCGCTCGCTTTCGTAATGTTGTTGCAATTTATTTATGACATGCTACTATACTACTGTTATTGGCAGCTTCGGTGATGAATGATAGCGCTCGGTGGTTGAGGTGATGATTCTGTTCTCGTTGTTTGACGGTGGTGATTAGATGGGTGATGTTTGATAATCGTAATTGTTTGTCGGTGAATGTTTCGATCATCTATTATAGTGCAGGACTTTTGGTGTTTGCCAGTTGTCTTTAATCCAGGCTGCCTTGTAACATTTTGGCATCTTTAAAGGGGAAGAAAAATTCAAAAAAAACAATAGAGCACAGCAATAAGATTCATTACCTTCCACTCTCAAGTGGCGAAAAATCTTAAAGAATTTACACTAACCTCTTTTTAGCTCCAATGTACAAAAATCATTCAGAGCAGACGCAAACATTTCAAAACCCTCCTCTTTATACTGGGGACATCAATTTCATTTACTTTCAATTATAACGTCACCGGCTTTCAACCTGTGGAAGGGACAGGAAAAAAAATTGTTTTAAGAAAAACAAATGTTTCAATAAGCGTCGGCTCTAATTAATTCATATTAGCAAGGTAGCGATAAAAACAAAAACTCGGACTGCCAGGTTTTTTTTTTCTTATTTTTTTTTTTTTTTTAATTAAAGAACCCTTTATTTTTCATCGAAAAAGTTTAAACAATTTTTAATGCTACACAATCGACTATCTATTTACTTTTTGTCAAAAAAAAAAAAATATGTGAAACCGATCTTATGGTTAGGCTTATGCAGGGTTGAGAGCGTATGAAATTTTCTTTTCCATAGAAAAATGCTTATCAAATGTTTATTTCTATAGAAGCGTTAGGTTAGTTAAAGTGGCAGCCCGATTAAGTTCAGGCCCACTTAAACTATTTCAGACCCATCTGCGATACCACATTAAATTAAAGTACCTATTACATATGGCACTCTAGTTTTAACCGCTGAACCTTCTCGGTTATTTTCTTCTGGTGGACCAACCACATTATTCCAAAAACATTAGCAGACTGCTTAAGTTAACGTTTTCCAGGTCCGCCAGTAATCTAAAGCTATATGCCCCTAAAATCCGCTTACGCCTTACACAAAATGCAGGACACTCACACAAAGAGGGGCCGCTGTTTGAGTCCTTCCTCCGCATCATGACAGCGTATACAGTAGGTCATTTATAGCTTCGCGCGCCAATAGTTTTTGCAAAATTCGCCTATCAGGCAGCGACCCGTTATCAGCAGATTATCAGGAGCTGACATCTGACGTCTTGAGAACACTAGCACTATCTAGTGTGGCGGTTAAGTTTCAAATGGCGGCCATATTTGCTTGTGTTGTTTACCAACACTTGAAATTCCCCCTATCGAAAATATTAGCCATCATAACAGCCTTTCTCACGCAGTAAGAGCTTGCAGGTAGCCCAGAAGGCATACCAAAAAGATTCTAGTTCGGCTGGAATATGTAAGGTAGTCCCTTAGCTTTTGCTAACTCATTCTGTGTCGGCGCAGTTTCTCCGCCGGTAGTGTTCCTATGGCCAGGCACCAATATTAGGGGAATATTGTACTGCCTCAGGCATCTCGTTGAGAGATTTTTCGGCAGTCGCTTCGGCCGTTCTTCGAGCCTAAGGGTACACAAGAGTCAAGGATTTTTATTTGCGCGCAGGTTGGGAGAGAGAGAGAGACAATCTTCCCTTTTCTCCCTT
>PGFW01027150.1:3657-14181 GCA_003123925.1 Haematobia irritans
CAAAATGACGATAAATCGGCAAATGGCAGCCTGCTATTAATGTGTTATTAGCAAAATTTTTTTACCACAAATTCTCAAAACTTTATTTCTATCGAAAATTATAGAAATTTTTACCAAAATTTTCTTTCTAAGATTTTAAATTTTCTTTCTATAGAAAATGTTGTCAAAATTTTATTTCTATAGAAAATTTTGTCTAAATTTTATTTGTATGGAAATTTTTTTTTTCAAATTTTATTTCTATAGAAAATTTTGCTCTTATAATTTTTTTCTATAGAAAATTTTCAAAATTTTATTTCCATCTAGAAATTTCTCAAAATTTATTTCTATAGAAAATCTTTTCAAAATTTTATTTCTATAGAAATTTTCAAAATTTTATTTGATATAGAAAATTTTGCCAATTTTTTTTTGTGGCAAATTTTTGTAAAAAATTTTATTTTCTATAGAAAAATATTGAAATTTTTTTTTTATAGAAAAATGTTAAATTTTATCTTCTATAAAAAATTTTTGTCAATTTTATTTTTTTCGAAAATTTTGTCAAAATTTTATTCCTATGGAAATTTTGTCAAAATTTTAGTTTCTATAGAAAATGCTGTCAAAATTTTTATTCTATAGAAAATTTTGTCAAAATTTTATTTGTATGGAAAATGTTTTCAAAAATTTTATTTTCATAAAAAATTTTGTCTAAATTTTCTTTCTATAGAAAATTTTGTCTAAAATTTTTGTCTTTATTTTAAGAAAAATTTGTCAAAATTGTATTTCTAAAGAAATTTTCAAATTTTATTTTAAAGAAAATTTTCAAAATTTTATTTCTAAAGACAATTTTGCCAAATTTTTTTTTATGGAAAATTTTGTCAAAATTTTATTTCTGTTAGATAATTTTGTCAAAATTTTATTTCTATAAAAAATTTGAAATTTTAGTTTTATAGAAAATTTGAAATTAGTTTTTATAGAAAATTTAAAAATTTTACTTCTATTAGAAATTTTTTTTCAATTAATTTTTTTTTTGAAAATTTTGTCAAAAATTTTATTTCTATTTAGAAATTTTTGTCAAAATTTTATTTCTAAAGAAAATTTTTCAACATTTTATTTCTGTAGAAAAATTTGAAATTTTAGTTTTATAGAAAACTTTTAAAATTTTATTTTATAGAAAGTTTTTGTTAATTTAATTTTTTTTTTTGAAAATTTTGTCAAAATTTTATTCCTATGGAAAATTTTGTCAAAATTTTATTTCTATAGAAATTGTTGTCAAAATTTTATTTCTATTGAAAATTTGGCAAAATTTTATTTCTAAAGAAAATTTTGTCAAAATTTTATTTCTATAGAAAATGTGTCAAAAATTGTATTTCCATATAAATTTTTTTCAAAAAATTTTATTTTCTATAGAAAATCTTCAAAATTTTATTTCATATAGAAAATTTCAAAATTGTATTTTTATATGAAAATTTTCAAAATTTTATTTCTATAGAAACATTTTCAAATTTTATTTCTATAGAAAATTTCAAAATTTTTTTTCTGTAGATATTTTTTTTTTTTCAAATTTTATTTCCGTAAGTATTTTGTCAAAATTTTATATCTAAAAAAAATTTTGTTAAAATATTATTTTCTATAAAATTTTGTCCAAAATATTATTTCTATAGAAAATTTGTCATTTTTTTCCATAGAATATTTTATCAAAATTTTATTTCTATAGAAAATTTTGTCAAAATTTTTTTTTTTTAATTTTATTTTTATATTTTTTTTCAAAATTTTAATTTCTATAGAAATTTTGCCAAAATTTTATTTCTATAGAATTTTGTTTTGTCAAAATTTTATTTTTATATAAATTTTTTCCAAAATTTTAGTTCTATGGAAAATTTTCTCAAAATTTTATTTTTATATAAAGTTTTTCCAAAATTTTATTTCTATATTGATCTGTCTACCAAATAGAAAAAAATCTACTATTTTTGGTAGAATTCTTCCAGCTGTGACAAACGTAGTGGTAATAAAATTAATTTTTACGTAATATACTCGTACGTTGAATTTTCATATATATTAAAATAATATACATGCACATAGAACCATTTTTGTTTTGTAACTTTTGTTTAAATTTAACAAAAAAAATTTGTAGGGGAAATTAAAGGTGAAAAAATTGTGAAAATGTAGGGCAAAATAGGGATATCTTTTGTCCTTGTAGGCTAAACCAAAAAATTTCCTGGCAACACTAATTCCAAGAGGACTCAACATCATAGCACTCTGCACGAGTCAACTAAGAATGGCTTAAACTGGAGATTTTGTGACAAAATTTTCTATAGAAATTAAATTTTGGTAAAAATTTTATAGAAATAAAATTTTGGCAACATTTTTTATAGAAATAAAAATTTGTTTAAAGTTTTTTTTAATTTTAATTATTCATAAAATAAAATTTTGACAAAATTTTCTACAGGCCATAATTTTCAATAGAAATAAAAAGTTGCAATATTTTCTATAAGAAATAAAATTTGGGAAAATTTTCTACAGGGCATACAATTTTGAAAAATTTTCTACAGAAACAAACTTTGGCAACATTTTCTATAGAACAAAAATTTTGGCAACATTTTTCTATCAGAAATGAAATTTTTGGCAAAATTTTCTATGAAAATAAAATTTGCTTACAAATTTCTTATAAGAAAAAAATTTTACCAATGTATTGATTTCAGTGTACTGAAGTAACTAAAAAATTTAGTCTCACTTACAGGTTACTGCATATAAATCAAAAGAATCATTTAACATAAGGCAACAATTGAGGCTCTACTATCCATACCATTTGTTTTTTTTTTTTGGCAAATTTACAAGATATATAATCTTCTGAAGGGGGAGAGGGGTTGAAAACAGACTGCCATCTGTAATAGCAGCCAAAAAACATGTTTTTTTGGTTTTTTCAAAAATGAATTTCGAGTGCACTTCTATTACAAAACAATCGCACACCCTTTTATTTTGTGATAGAGGAACTTGCCTTTGTTTAGCAAGGCGGACCGAAAACAAGCAAAATCATGTCATGAAAACTCCCAATGATAAAAAAAAAAAAACAAAAATACGAAACAGTAACAACAACAACAGCAGTGTTATAAAATATTAATTTATTGCAAATATAAAACATATGCCACAAACAATATTGGCATGGAGGTGCAACTTTACGCTATAAGACCTAGCAAAATTTTTTTCAGATGTTGAGAAGAAAAAAACTTCGCAAAAATAACGAAATATTTATGGTGTGTGACCCAATTTGTCTATTGGTTCTCAGACATAAATTCGAGTGTGTTCTGGTGGGCAGCGTAATTTTATTAGGAATTTTATTTACATTCAAAATTCTCATTGTCTTTGATGGCAAGGTAGTAATGATTTTTATCGCATCAAAGTGGGATGCATATCGGCGACATCTCCATATCATTTACAATGAGTAGGATTTAAATAACAATGACAATTAAGATGCTATTAAATATGTAAGAATTTTAAAAATAATTAAGATGGATCAACGATAACATTTATACACAAGCGGATGAGAATAACACCGATTGAGGCGCTGTTATCAAGAGCACGGTGGCCACTCGAGCAAAAATAATCTACCAGCAAAAAAAAAAAATTTTTTCTATAGAAAATTTTGTCAAAATTTTATTTCTATAAAAAAATTTTTTTCAGCATTTCATATCTAAGATCTCAGTGGTGGAACAGTAGGCCGAAGGTTTTAGTGGGGAAACTGCAGAATCGAAGGTGGGAGAACTGTAAGCCCGAAGGTCTCAGTGGTGGTACTGTAGGCCTGGAGGTCCCAGTATTAGTACTGTACGCCAGAAGATCTTAGTGGTGGAAATGTAGGCCCAAAGGTCTTAGTGAGGGAACTGAAAGCCCAAAGCTCTCAGTGGTGGGACTGTAGGCTCGAAGGTGGGGGAACTGTAAGCCTGATGGTCTCAAGGGTAGAACTGTAGGCTCGAAGATCTCAGTGGTAGAACAGTAGACACGAAGATCTCAGTGGTGGAACTGTAGGCCTGAAGGTCTTAGTGGAAAACTGGTGGTTCGAAGGTGCGGGAACTGTAAGCCCGAAGGTCTCAGTGGTGGAACTGTAGATCCGAGGATTCAACAGTGGTTACAGTACTGTAGGCCTCTATGTTTCAGTGGTGGGACGGGTAGATCCGTAGTGTCTCAGTGGTTGGAATTGTAGAACCCTGAAGTGTCTTCAGTGGTCGAAACTGTAAGGCTCAAAGGTGGTGGAACTGTAAGCCCGAAGGACTTAGTGGTGGAACTTTAGGCTCGAAGGTCTATTGGTGGTACTGTCAGGCTTGAGGTCCAGTAGTAGTACTGTTACCCGAAGATCTGAGTGGTGGAACTGTAGGCCGAAGGTCTCAGTGAGGAACTGTAGGCCCGAGGTCAGCAAGTTGAGGAATGTAGGCCCGAAGGTTCAGTGGGAAAACTGTATGCCCGAAGGTCTCAGTGGAGAACTGTAGGCCCCGAAGGTCCACTTGGTGGTGAAGTAGCCCCGAAGGTCCTCAATTGTGAGTACTGATAGGCCTGAAGGTATCGGTAGTGGAAGCTGTAAGCCCTGAAGGTATCATTGTGTAGAACTGTAAATCGAGGTGCTCAGCGCGCTGAATGACATTGCCCGAAGGTCCCCAGTGTGAATACTGTAGGCTTGTGATTTCTTTAGCGGTGCAACTATAAGAGAGAAGGTCTCAGTGGAAAACTGTTATCCCGAATGTCTCAATGGAGAACTGAGGCCGAAGGTCCTCAGTGGTTGTAGCTGTAGGCGTGAAGAGGTTATTCAGTGGTTGAACTGTAACCTAAAGTCTCAGTGGTGTGGAACTGCTAAACCCTAAAGGTCTCAGTGGTGGAATGTAGGCAGCGAAGGTCCCACTGGTGGTACTGTAGCCCGAAGGTCCCAAATGGTGTACTGTTAGGCGGTGAAGGTATCAGTGGTGGAACTTGTAACCCGAAGGTGGCAGTGGTGGAACTGGTAGGCTCGAAAAAAATGGGAAGAACTGTAATCCCGAAGGTTCGCAGTGGTGGAACGTGGGCTCGAAGGTGGGGGAATAACGTTGAAAGCCCGAAGTCTCAGTGGTGGAATTGTAGATCCTAGAAATAGTCAGTGGTAGTATTGTAGCGCCTGAATACCTCAGTGGGTGGGACTGTAGTAGTACTGTAGGCTGGGAAGGTCTCAATGTTGGAACTGTAAGGCTCGCGAAGGTATGCAGTGTGTTGGAAACTGTAGATCGAGGATCTCAGTGGGTATACGTGTAGGCTTGTATGTGTCAGTCGTGGACTGTTATTCCGAGGGTCTCAGTGGTGGAATTATAGGCCCGAAGGTCCCTCTGGTGGTACTGTAACCCCGAAGGTCCCAATGGTGGTACTGTAGGCCTGAAGGTATCAGTGGTGGAACTGTAAGCCTGAAGGTCTCATTAGTGGAATTGTAAACTGGAAGGTCTCAGCGGTGGAATTGTACGCCCGAAGGTCCAGTAGTGATACTGGAGGCCTGAAGGTCTTAGTGGTGAACTATAAGCGAGAAGTGTCTCAGTGGAAAACTGTATTGCCCGAATGGTTCTCCAGTAGGTGGTTACTGTTTAGCACCAGAAGGTCTCGATGGTCGTACTGTTAGCCCGAAGGTCTCAGTGGTGAACTGTTAATCCTAGAATATCAGTGGTAGTATTTGTAGGCCTGAATAACCTCCAGTGGTGGACTGTAAGTACGTATTGTAGCTGGAAGGCCTCAATGTTTGGAACTGTAGGCTCGAAGGTATCAGTGGTGGAATTGTTAGATCCGAGGATCTTCAGTGGACTACGTTAGGCTATGTATGTGTCACTACGGTGGGGACCTGTAGAATTCCGAAGGTCTCAGGTGGTGAATTATTAAGCGCCGAAAGGTCCCACTGGTGGTACTGAAACCCCGAAGGTCCCCAATGCGTGGTACTGTAGGGCCTGAAAGCTATTCAGTGGTGGAACTGTAAGCCTGAAGCGTCTCATTGACTGGAACTGTTAACGTGAAGCGTCTCAGCAGTGGATTGTAGGGCCGAAAAGGGTTCCAGTAGTTGATACTGGAGGCCTGAAGGTCTTAGTGGCTAGAAACTATAAGCGAGAATGTTCCAGGTGGCGAAAAACTGTTATGCCCGAAGAGTCTCAGTTGGTAGGACTGTAGGCCGAAGGTCCCAGTAGTGATACTGTAGGCCTGAAGGTCTTAGTGGTGGAACTATAAGCGAGAAAGTCACAGTGGGAAAATTGTATGCCCGAAATAAGCTGTAGGTTCGAAGGTCTCAGTGGTGGAATTGTAAATCCGAGGATCTCAGTGGTAGTACTGTAGGCTTGTATGTTTCAGTGTTTGGGACTGTAGATCCCAAGTCTCAGTGGTGGAATTGTAGGCCCGAAGATCACCAGTGGTGCGTTAATGTAGCCGAAGGTCCCAATGGTGGTACTGAGGCCTGAAGGTATCAGTTGGTTGGAAAACTTTAAACCGAAGTGGCCCATGCGTGGGACACTTTGTAGGCCTCCGAAAATGGAGAACTGTAGCCCGAAAGTCGCAGTGGTGCGAACTGTAGGCTCGAGGTGGGGAAAAAGTGAGCCGAAGGTCTCAAGTGGTTGGAACTGTTAGCATCTAGGAATCTCAGTGGTAGTATTGTAGCCTGAATGCCTTGGTGGTGCGGACTTGTAAGTAGTATGTAGGTCTCAATGTTTGGAACTGTAGGCTCGAAGTTCAGTGGTGGAACTGTAGATCAAAGAGTGATCTCAGTGGTATGATTCTGTTAGGCTTGTATGTTCAGTGCTGGGACTGTAGATCCTTAAGGTCTCAGTGGGATGGGAATTATAGGCCCGAAGGTTCCCACTGGGTTGCGTTACTGATAATCTCGAAGGTCCCAATGGTGGTACTGTAGGGGCGCGCGCGCGGCCGGGGGGGGCCTTGAGGTAATCAGTGGTGGAACTGTAAAGCCTGAAGGTCTCATTTGTGGAACTGTAAACCCGAAGTCTCAGCGTGGAATTGTAGGTCGTAACGTCCCAGTAGTGTTTACTGAAGTGCCTGAAGGTCTTAGTGTGGAAACTATAAGCGGAATGTCTCGTGGGAAACTGATATGCCCGAAGGTCTCAGTTGGAGGAACTGTTAGGCCGAACGGTCCAGTAGCTGATACTGTAGGCCTGAAGGTTTAGTGGTGGGAACTAAAAAGCGAGAAAAGTCACAGTTGGGGAAAATTGTATGCCCCGAAATAAGCTGTAGGTAAGAAGCGTCTCAGTTGGTGGAATTGTAAATCCGAGGATCTCAGTGGTAGTACTGATAGGCTTGTAAATGTTCAGTGGTGGGACTGTAGATACTGAAGTCTCAGTAGTGGAATTTAGGCCAGAAGATCCCAGTGGTTGGTAATGTAGCCCCGAAGGTCCCAATGGTGTACTGTATTAGGCCTGAAGGTATCAGTGGTGGAACTTTAAACCCGAAGGTGGCAGTGGTGGAACTGTAGGCTCGAAAATGGGAGAACTGTAAGCCCGAAGGTCGCAGTGGTGGAACTGTAGGCTCGAAGGTGGGGGAAAAGTGAGCCCGAAGGCTCTCCAGTGGTGAACTGTAGATCCTACGATCTCAGTTGTAGTATTTGTTAGGCCTGAGATGCTCAGTGGTGGACATGTAGTAGTTAACCTGTAGGCCTCAATTGTTGGAACTGTAGGCTAGAAGTATCAGGTGGTGGAAACTGTAGAATCGAGGATCTCAGTGGTATTTCTGTAGGCTTGTATGTTTCAGTGCTGGGACTGTAGATCCGAAGGTCTCAGTGGTGGAATTATAGGCCCGAAGGTCCCAGTGGTGGTTACTTGTAGCCCCGAAGATCCCAATGCTGAGTTACTATAATCTGAAGGTATCAGTGGTGGATACTGTAACCCTGAAGCTGTCTCATTGGTGGAACTGTAAACCCGAAGGTCTTCATCGTTGGAATTGTAGGCCAGAAGTCCCAGTAGTGATACTAAAAGGCCTGAAAGGTCTTGCTGGGTGGAAACTTATAAGCGAAAAATGCTCAGTGTTGAAAAACTGTATTATGCATGAAGGTTTTCTCAGTGGAGGGAATCTGGTATGGCCCGGACAGCTCCAGTGGGTGGCACTGTAGCCCCGAAGGTCTTCAATGGTGGTATACTATAGGCCTGAAGTATCAGTGGTGGCAACTGTAAGCCTGAAAGGTTCATTGGTGGAACTGTTAACCCGAAGCTCTCGATCGGTGGAATTGTACTACACGCGAAAGTTCCAGTAGTCGATACTGTAGGTCTGAAGTCTTACGGTGGAACTATAAGCTAGAATGGTCTCAGTTGGAAAAACTGTATGCCCGAAGTCTCATGGAGAATCTGTGGTCATCAGTTCGGCTGCAACATAAGCCTGAAGTCTCATTGTTGGGAACTGTAAACCCGAAGGGTCTCAGCTGCTGGAAATTGTAGGCACGAAGGTCTCAGTAGTGTCTACTGTAGGCCTGCAAGGTCTTTAGTGGTGACTATAAGCGAGAATGTCTCGTGGGAAAACTGATTGCCGAAGGTCTCAGTCGTGGAACTGTAAACTGAAGGTCTCATTGGTGGAAAACTGATAAACCCGTAAGGTTCTCAGTGTGGAATTGTAGGCGCGAAGGTCCAGTACTGATACATGTAGGCCTGAACGGTCTAGCTGTGACACTATAAGTAGAAGGTCTCGTGGGAAACTGTATGCCGAAGGTCTCAGTGGAGAATCTGTTTGGTATCAAGTGGTTGCAACTGTAAGCCTGAAGGTCTCATTGGTGGACTGTAACCGATGTCTCAGCGGTTGGATTGTAGGCCGAAGGGTCCCAGTAGTGATACTGTAGGCCTGAACGGTCCTTAGCGGTTGACACTATAAGACTAGAAGGTTCTCAGTGGGAAATTATTGTATGCCGAAGGTCTTCAGTTCGATCTGTAAGACCGAAAGGTCTCAGTTCGATTAACTGTAGGTCCGAAGCGTCTCAGTGATTTAGGTCCGTAGGCGAGGGAAAAAACGTATTATATCTTGATTCATGGAGTTGCCGTTTCTTTATATTCGGCCTGGCCAAACTGACGGTTCTGTATAAACACGTTATATTTTTCAATTAATTTGATTAAGCGCTTTCGTTACTTCATGAAACACAATTTTGATGTATATTTGAAGTTAACGGCTTTTATTATATCAGCGTAATAAACTGCTTAAGATGTAGACCACAGAAGCCTCCCATGTCTCTCCCATTCCATCACAAAAGCCGGTGTCCTTTACCAACGTTTCGAATTGAACAGCAGAGCTAAACTTTGTGACGTTGGTTTTGATGCTGTGGAAAATCAAACATTTGTCGTGTGAGCCGTGTGAGTCATTATCGACAGCGTTACAGCTTTGTGGCCTTCGACCGTGGTTCTTCTGGTAATGGCCATAAAATCTAATGAACCTTAGCTGTTGAAGAACCAAAAAAATGCAAACAATTGAAAACAATATACCCCACCCATACACTATTAGAAGAAAATTTAAATTATTTAGTGGCATGAAATGAAATTTAGAAAGGGCTCATGAAGTTCGGTCAAATTTTTGCAGTACGCAGAAGGAAATGTTGCCAAATTGTTGCAAATGGGGAGTGTGAATCAATTAATATTTGAAATTCAACGAAACCAAAATGTAAACAAGTCACATGTTTTTCCGAAAAAATAAATGTTCACAAACGATCTTTATGTACACTCCAACTCCATTTAAAATGAAAATTAAATTATAACTTAAAATGTAATTAATTTTTAATTGAAATTATATATAAATATATATAATCTTTTTAATTCAATATTAATTTTAGTTACAATCTTTATATTCAATTAATTTTATATTTTAAATTATTTTCTTACCATTTAACCTTTCGATTTCCAAAAAAATAAAAATATTTGGCAAGTCGTCGTTCTACCAATGGAATGACGAAGTATCGTTAATTGTTTATTTACATAAATTTCAAATATAACCAGTGCCGAGTTATTTTCTAGGGCTATGGCTTTTATGAGGCTCCTTGTGGGAAATGTGATGTGGCCTTGTAAACAGGAGATGAGAGTTTCGTGATTGCTTGGATTGAGAGATTTATTATTCACAAATTTGGAATGTTAAAGCATAGAAATAATAGGGAACCCAATCTCTTCCTCTTTATTGAGATGTTCTGGCCAGAGACCATGGATTCAGCAGTTCCCTCACGGAGACTTTCTAGCCTACAGTTCGACGAATGAGATCTTCGGGCCTACGTTTCCATCACTGAGACCTTCGTACCTAGAATTCCATACTGAGACCATTTTGCCTACAGTTCCACCGCTGAGCATCATCATTGAGACCATCTGACATCTGTTCCACCACTGAGACCTTAGGTTAGGTTAGTTTAGGTGGCAGCCCGATTGGATTTACCTACCTCGTAAGTCTGGGGGGGACATTTCTTGACTGTTACCAAATCTTAAGTGGTTTTCAACTGCAATAAACGCCGTCGGAATCGGCTTAAAAAAAAAGGAAGATTCCCTTTTGTTCATTGAGCTTAAACCCAATGAATCGGCCGATCTATCTTTTCAGTTAAGAAAA
>PGFW01027153.1:3117-13420 GCA_003123925.1 Haematobia irritans
TCCTGATTCCATCGCCGATTATTTACCTACTTCTGGTCTTACTTGTGTCTTATGCATAGAAATCACGACATGTTAAATTTTTAGATATACACATCTCTTAATCTGAAAAAAATATCAAGTACATGTTTAGAAGGGAATCAGTGGAGCGGACCATAAGGAGGACGATGGATAAAAAAAAATAGTGGTTGATATTGATAAGGGACCATTAATAATGTGTAGAGTATTCAAGAGAGTTTCTTTAACTCACCCATCAAATAAGTAATGTAGAGTCGAATGATATCATCGACGGATGGTATATAACTCTCTAGGGACTGAAGAAAAAAGCCCGATCAGTTGACTTCTGAGATTTTGTAATTTCTTCTAGACTAACTTACTTCTCGACTAATCATATGGAATAGTGCGTAACCGAGTATTCTCTTCAAGAGTCAACAAAGATTAATGTAGAGAAAATTTGAATGAATATGTCATGGCCAACTATATTTAATAGGAATGATCAGACCGCATAAGAACGGAGTCGATGTCCCTGATTTCTGAAACTCCGATTGGGTGCCCTTGGATAACTAAGAAACACGTATTATATCCGATTAAGCGATCTCTATAAATGTAAAATATTCTTGTATTGGCGCGGTTTAGAGCTACAACATAGAAATGCGATTGAGTGGTAAGTCCAGGGATAGTGTATAAGGTTTGTTGAATATGAACCATCCTACTGGAATGTGATGTGTTCTCAAGAAAAATGTAAACAGAAGTCACCGCTAAGGCTCATGTGTCCAAGAGATGTATTATCCTCCACATTGAAATTGTAGTGAAAACCTATAAGAGAATCAGATAGTGAATAGAAATAAAATTTCGACAAAATTGTCCTATAGAAAGTAAAATTTTAACAAAATTTGTCATAGAAATAAAATTTAAACAAAATTTTCTATAAAATAAATATTTTGATAAAATGTTCCTGGAAGAATAAACAAATGTTGACAAAATTTGCTATAGAAATAAAAATGTTAACAAAATTTCTATAGGATATAATTGACAAAATATGCTATAGGAAATAAAATTTTTAACAAAATTCTATTGAAATAAAATTTTGATAAAATTTTCTGTAGAAAATAAAATTGCAAAATTTTCTATGAGAATAAAATCTGATAAAATCGTTCTGTAGAAATAAAGATTTTGAAAGAAATTTTCCATAGAATATAATTTGATTAAAATGTCGAGAAATAAAATTGACAAATTTCTATAGAAATAAAATTTTAACAAAAATTTTCTATTGGAATGAAAAATTTTGATGAAAATTTCCTGTAAGAAAAATTCTTGACATAAATTTTATAGAAAAATACAAATTTTGAATAAAAATTTTTTATAGAAAAAATTTTGATAAAATGGTCTGTAGAAATAAAATTTGACAAAATTTCTAATAGAATTAAAATTTGGATAAAATTCTTGAGATACAATTTTGACAAATTTCTATAGAAATAAATTTGACAAAATTGTGCCTATAGAAAAAAATTTAACCAAAATTTTCTATTGAAATAAAATTTGATAAAACTTTTGTAGAAATAATTTGACAAAATTTTCTATAGAATTACAATTTTGACATAATTGAGTTATACAAATAGAACATTTTAAAAATATTTTTCTTAAGAAGATAAGATTTTTAACATAATTTTCTAACAGACAAACAAATTTTGGTAGACATTTTTGGCTCGAGTGCACATTCGATCTACAGAACCGCATAAGGACCTAAATTTTTGGTGGACTGAAGATGGGCTATATATTATACTATAGACCCAGATAATGGACAAAGTTTTGATGTTTGTTATCGACCAATTAATACTAACACCATGTTTCCAACAAGTTCAACCCCGAACGGATGAAAGTTTGCTTCTCTTATAGCCCGCAAGCCAAAATCGGGGGATCGGTTTATATGTGGGGCTATATATAATAATGAACCAAATGTGGACCATTGGACAATTTTGCATGGTAATAGAGACCGGATATACCAACACCAATGAAGATTTCAGCGGATCGGATGAAATTTGCTTCGTCTAGAGGCTCCGCCAGCCAAAATCTGGGTCGGTTTATATGGGGGCTAATATATAGGGAAGATATGGCCGATGAGGAACCAATTTTGCATGGTTGTTAGAGAACATAATACCAACACCATTGTACCAAACTTTCAGGCAGATTCGAGGAAGAATTGCTTCTCTTTGAGCTCCCCACCAAAATCTTGGGATTTGGTTATATTGGGGGCTATTACGTAAGATGTGACCGTATGGCCCATTGCAATATCCATGCCGAACCTACATCAATAACAAGCTATTGTGCCAAGTTCAAGTCAAGCTGGTTCGTTCGGGAAGTTAGGTGATTCAACAGACGGACGCACAGGACCGTACTGCTTAGATCGGCTCAGAATTTACCACGAACCCAGAAATATATATACTTTATGGGTGTCCTTAGAGCAATATTTCGAGTGACAGTTGACAAAAGTTTTTCATAGATATTATAAATGTGACAAAAAATGTTCCTGTAGAAATAAAATGTTGACGAAATTTTCTATACATAATATTTTAAAAAATTTGCTATAAAAAAAGATTTGACAAAATTTCTATGAAATAAATTTTAAAATTTTTTCTATAGAAAGTAAAATGTTGCTAGAGTTAATTTTGGTTCGAGTGGCAACCATGGATTATGAACCGATATGGACAGTTTTGTGAAGAGGACGGACTATAATATAACTATAGATCCGAATATGGACCAATTTTGGTATGGTTTGTTAGCGGCCATAACATATAATCTAACACTAATGTCCAAACTCTTAAGGCCTGGAACATCTCAATCAAAGTACATATTGCCTCGTCTTTGAGGCGAATCTCCTCAGTCGACATAAGATGTGGGGATCGTGGCTTATTGTGAGCTTATATATAGGTTCATATCAGTTAATTATTGGACCAAGATTTTGTGGTCTAAATTTTATGTTTCAATATTGGTGTTTTTAGATGAGACATTAGACACATCAGATGCTCCAAACGTTTACGAGCAAGATTATGTTCGAGATGGGACCGCGTGGATCGTGGGATGATAAATATTTGCTGCTGCTCTTCTGTATGAAGCGCCGGCAAGCAAGATCTGGTTAAGAGCCAACTCAGGTATTCCCAGAATGATTCAGACCGCCCGTGTTGGAAAGCAGAATAGATATTGTAGTTTTTCAATTTGATTGTTAATCACCATAATTATTTAGGCAGTTTGTGTCAAGTGGAGAGTCCAAGATCAATAATCCAAGATACATTCATTTTTGGACCTAATCAAGCTCAGGTTACGGGATGAATATTGCGTATTCTGCCTTTGTGTACTTGTATTAGGGTTTCTTTTAACCGCTCCAATGCCAATATAACTGGGGGGACCTGATATGCTGGTCGTGAAACAATTGTTGTCTTAATTATATTAAAAACTGATAATTTTTATTGACCGTATTGCGTCCATGTTCAGGAGGGTTATTTGATCAATGATAAGGTTGGTACGTTAGAGACTCATTTGTGAATAAGTCAATATTTACATTTGATGGTCATAAATATACAGCCGAGTTCGATGTTATTTAATATTTGGCTTTATGTTAGAACAGGTTCTCCTATGTTTAAAAAACCAAATTTCCATTGTGGGGGGTGTGTTATTAATTAGGGAGGCTGATATAAGATTCAATTACATTATGAGGTGACCGAGAGGGGACCATATTGTGGAGAATGATGAGACCAGTCATTTTATGTAAATTATTACCATTTAGACTACACCAAAAGGTTCAGCCCACAAGATTGCCAAGGACATGAAGCATAATTGACAGTTCTTCTTTTGATGAGTGAAAATCTGGTATTTTAAGCCATAAAATTGGGGCGTGTGATGATTTGGGGAGACATATTAACGAAAGTAAAGGACAAAAATTGTATGGAATGCGAAAACAAAATTTATCGGTCAGTTGTTGTTTAGGTAGACTATTTAATAACAAGTTAAGACACCCGGTAGTTGGATAATTGGACCGAACCAATGCAATCTTTTTGTTCAGCTAGGAGTTGGATATTGATTATTTTATTTTTTCGCTCTCTGAGTCCGAGAGCCGGATGAAAAGACAAATCGGGGGGTTCGCGATGGTACTGAAGCTGGTGCGTGAGCATAGTGATACCATAAATGGGGCCGTAAGTATGGCGCACATGTATGGCAAGATTACCAGTCTCAAGAACTGATAGAGTCATTGTTGACAACTACGTTGGGCTCCGTACCTGATTTGTCAAGGACTTATGATGACGAACGGCCCAGTGTGCGTAGTACGTGAGTACAACAGAGCAGACGTGCAAGGTCATTGACAGTTGGGGCTTGTAAGGGATTCTGAGACTCTTGCAGAAGTTTTTGCCACTGGTCCTATAACTAATTGGATCACAAAATTAAGTTTAGGTCTACATCAACAATATTTCGGAAACTGTTTTTATGTATTTGTTTGTTGAAGATATTTCTATTTAATAATTTTATTTGCTGGCATAGATTATTAAATATTTTGTCGGTGGATCAGATCACACGTGGTAATAGTTAAAATATATACCAGACCGAAATATGATTGATATACAGAAAAGAGAATACTTATTTTAAACTAGATTACGAGCACAAATTGAGCCACATTTGGGAGCAAAATACAGCTTTGTAATTTACTGGACCAAAAACTTTTTATAACACACATTTAAGAAATATTGTTACTATAAACTTAATTATAAAAATTCCTGCAGAGAGAAGGCACTCTTTATATTTGGTGCGGGAGTGTTTATTTAGTTTTGGGAATGGCTTCATGCCGCTATCAATACTGGGATTAACGTTTGCAATTCAGCAGTTAGCCACCGACATTATGGGAGAACCAACCGGTTTCCATTTACTGATGATCGGCAATTTATAAGCGAAAAGCACAGTGACCGAATTTAGAAAAAACGAGTTTGGGTATCATTGACCATATCTATTTGAGAAGACTTCGTTTAATCCGGCCATGGAGTGATATATATCATTTTCACAAAATGGTTTAGCCAAAAAAATGTAGGGATACCAAAAAATAAAAAACAAGGATATTCAAGATTTGGACTTAGACTCTTCCTATAATCTGCGCACACAATATAAATTTGTTGGTTGAGTCTGTGTTTTATTTTTACAGTGAGGTATTAATTTTAATATTTGTGGTGGTCACTAACTCACTAAATCCGGTGGGATAGTGGTCCATTAATGAATGTTAGCTACTTGTTTATTATTACAAGATGACTTTTGACCCATATTCACTCAACACCAGCGCACATGGTTTTTTACCAAATATTACCGAACGGAAAGAGCCACAATTGCTTTTTCTCTATTTTTGGCATAACACTGCAGTATGGCAAATCATAATACGGTTTTTTTCACTAAGGTGATGGAAGGTGGGAACTAATATTTTTTATAAAAGTCTGAAACAAAAAGAAAATCTTCCATACCAAAAAAATTATTGATAGTTTAGGAAAACAAACTATACCAAAACAAAAGACTCAGTTGGGACCGATTAAATTTAAAATCAAAGCTCCGGACTTGGGATGAATTAAATGCACATACGACTTTTCAGATGCCAGCTCCAGCCCAAATGGACGGGTTTATAGGGGCATATAATTATTGACGGATGGACCAATTTTTGACGTTGTAGAGACCATTATAAATACCATTTACCAAATTTCAGCCGATCGGATATTCTCTTTAGAGGTCCTTTTAAACAAACTGGGGGCGGTTTAATTTGGCTGCATTATGATAATTAAGACAGATGGACCAATTTTGTATATCATTGTTTAAGAACATATATCAACCATTGTAACAAATTTCCAGCAAAGGACGGATTGAAATTTGCTTCCTAGAGGCTTCCTTAAGCAAAATGGGTGGTCCGGTTATATGGGGCTAATATAATTAGACCGTATGCGAACAACTGTTGCATGGTTGTTAAGACCATAGACCAGAACCATGTATCCACTCAGCAAGATAGAGAAATGTTTTCTCTTGAGCTCCCCCAAGCAATCTGGGATAGTTTATATGGGGGCTATACCGTAAATGGACCGATATGGCCCCATTTGCAAATACACCGACCTACAATCGATAACACTTATTGGTGCAGTTCAAGCGATAGCCTTGTCTTCGTCGGAAGTTAGCCGTGATTTAAGAAGACGACCACGGACGTAACCAATGCTAATCACTCAGGAATTTAACCACGACCCAGAATAAATACTTATGGATCGTAAGCAAATCGAATGGTACAAAGGAATAAAAGTATATACCACATCCATGAAGGGTTAAGAACTTCTTTCCCTCGCTCCCAACCTCTAAACATCGCCCGCTCCCAAAATTTTAACTCATGAGAGCATCCCATCTCTTTCTGATCAAGTAAAAAGGCATGGTAATACACATAAACTGAGAAATTGCCAAAGGTCAGTGGACACACGGCAGATGTAGAAATTGAATACACACGCGGTCAACACTTCTTAGTACTGAGCAGAGTAAATACCGCACCAAACCCGAAAGCCTGAAGCGATACTTGACAAGATGAATGTGTTTCGGACAGGCATAAGCTTCTTCATCTCAGGCGATCCAAGAGAAATCAATAGTTCGACCTTAACGGGCAAGGAGTAAAATAGGATTTCAAAGAGTTAATTTTTCAGTTATCACGAACCAAACGCGCACATCCACGACCATCTACCTCACACGATAATAAATCCTCTACGAGAAACCCATACGTGGTACGAGCGCGTCCCCATTTTGTATTAGATTCAAGTTAAAAGCTGAAAAGAAACCGAGTACCATCCTATTCTCATATTTAACATTTGCAATCGTTTGATTCAATCATAAAACGACCTGCGTCGGTACAACCTCAAAAACGAATAAAAGGTCAATCGCGACTGAGCCCATTTGGAAGGCGATAAGGGAATACGTAAGGACCACAATTATTGGAGGAAACGATCGCTATCTTATCAATTTTTTGACCAGGTCGGACTTAAAATTGCAATATATCCTGTACTACGACAGCGAAGCATGTTAAAGTTAACCAGCATCACGGGCAAACACCATGTTTAGTTTACATTATTTCCCCCCAAAGAAATAACTTGTAGTGACGTAGAGTATCCACAACAGCTTATATGACGCTGGAACACAGGCGCTCGAACGCATGTCAAACAATTGACTGTATGAAAAATCATACTGCACAAAACTCATGCAACTAAACAGATGAAAATGAAGCGAAGATGATGAGTTTGAAGATACAGGAACGTCGCGGAGGAACGAAATTAAAACCGCAGATGAGTGCGCTTAATAAGCTAAAAGTGCAATCGCGTGGGTCACGACGTTTGGCGAAATTCGTATTGCTGCCTCTTGGCGATTGGTCACGTTAAGTATGGAACCTATCAAAGCAATGCAGGAAGATCACCAGCTTGAAACTATACGGAACGCGAGGTTGCCCAATACCCTTTTCAAACAATTTATGCTCATCAACAGGAAGAGACCTGGAGCCTAATTGCGAGGCGTTCTTGCACTGGAGGATTGCAGTAAGATTAATTGGGTATCGTTAGCGTAAATATATCTATTCTGAAATCATGAATCTAATCATACTAATCGTTAGATCATAACCAAAATCATTGGATATGTAGAATTTCATCAGAACAATAGGTTCTATGAATATGAAGGGTATAACGATATTCGAACACAGCGCACGAATATATAACAATTTAACTTGTTTAATTTTTTTTCTTCATTTCACTTGTTAGAAACAGTGAAAATAGAAAGAAAATTAAACTTAAAACAAAGTTAATATGGTTAGTAATTCGCGTGGTTCGAATATCGTATACCTTTGCATAATTATAAAACCTATGTCTGATGATAATGTTAATAGACCAATGATTGTTTGAATCTGAACGAGTAGTATTGATTTAGATCATGATGTCAGACCATGATATATTCCTAAAGATGACAATTAACTTAACTGCAATCTCCAAGCTGGCAAGAACGCCGTCGCTAATTAGCTCCAGTCCAACCTTCAGTGATACCACTAATGGTTTAAAAGGGTTAGTTGGCAACTCGCGTTCGTATAGATTTAGAAAGCTGGTGTCTTCCCTGCAATGCTTTGATAGGTTCCATACCTTAAGTGACCCATTCGCTAAGAGGCAGCAAATAGCCGAATTTTCCAAACGTCGTGACCGCACCGCATAACGCAACCTTGATGCTTTATTAAAGCGCAACTCATTTGGGTTTCTTCAATTCTTAGGTATTCTAACGCGACGTCGTCCTGGTCATCTTCAAACTCACATCTTCCGCGTCTTCATTTTCATCGTAGTATCCTGAGTTTTGTCCAGGGTTACTGCATTTTCATTAAAAAGCAAATTGTGACATGCTTCGAGCAGCTGGTGTCAGCGATCATATAAAATGATTAAGTGGATCACTCTTCACGGTCACTACAAGTTCATCTGAAATAATGCAAAATTAAACATTGGTTGCCCGTAGATGCCGGGTAACTTAACATGCTTCGATGTAAGTTAGTGACAGATTATTGAAATTTTAAGTCGACCTAGTCAAAAAATTGGATAAGATAGCGATCGTTCCCCATACATTTTGTCCCATTACGTTTCCCTACCCTTCCAAATGGCTCACGGATGACCTTTCTTATTCGATTTATTGAGTTTACCGACGAGGGTGGTGTCATGATGGAATCAAAACGATGCAAAATTTTAAATATGGAGAATACGTGGACTCGGTTCTGATATCTTCCGCGTAACTTAACTTGCATCTAACTACAAAATGGCGGACGCAGCTCTAGCCCGTTGTGGTTTCTGTAGAGGATTTGAGTATCGTGGTGGTAGAGGTCGTGGACGTGGTGGCAAAGAAGACTCCAAGGTGTGGGTTCCAGTCATCAAATTGGGCCGTTTGGTTCGAGATGGAAAAATGAACTCCTTGGAAGAAATCTACTTGTACTTTTTGTCCATTAAAGAGTTCGAAATTGTCGTGACAAGCGTGAATCATGTGAGTCGTGAACAAAATTTGAAGGAACTCTCGCGAATGGTACTAAAATGAATATGTCGTGCGTGAGCGTGCGTGAGTTATAAAATTTGACAACAACTAAATACAGTAGGAAATTGAGGTACTTTTAAGCTATAAATGGTTAGTCAAAATTCTAGTTTGTAAACAGATATTTTTTTCTGATTCAATCACGAAATTAATGGATCCAATTAATTTTTTTAATAGAAATGTCTTCAATCACGAATATTGTAATATCAATCAGA
Source organism: Haematobia irritans (assembly GCA_003123925.1). Classification (NCBI taxonomy): domain Eukaryota; kingdom Metazoa; phylum Arthropoda; class Insecta; order Diptera; family Muscidae; genus Haematobia; species Haematobia irritans. The sequence continues at coordinate 12,417 of PGFW01027153.1, forward strand.
GTTTTAATTGGGCATACACAAATACTTGATCAAAAAATTAATTGATTTCATTACCAAACTTCAATTGAAAAAAACAATTATTTTTAATTAAAAAACGAAAACATTTTTGTGTTGTCAAATTTTTATTTTTAAATGTTCTCTTAATGTCTGTAAAGATAAAATCTTTAGGCATCAATGTTGTGACGGGCACCGGGCTTTTCAGCCAAGAAACTAGCGAATTACTTATAGGGAGTAGCACTCAAAGGCATATCCTTCCACAAATCTGGAGCCAAGTAAGCATAGGTCTTGGCAATAGCAGCATTAGTAGCCTAGGCGAAATTATCCAAGGTGCCAGTGGACCAATGGGCAAGATTTTATGCAAAATATTGAATACCAGCATGTTCAACAACTCTTACGGTACGGGGGCAGATACAATGCCGGTACCGGCGAAGTAGCAGGAATCATACGTACAGAGACGGAACCGCACTTGCCGGTACCTTGTATGGTACTGTATGGGTTTACCGATTTTGTTACCCCAGTAACACGCGCGCAAGGCAATACAGACAATTTAGCCATGATGATGGCACCACGAATGGCAGTAGCAACTTTCTTGCACTTAACACCCAATCCAATGTGAGCGTTATTGCCACCAAAGCTTGAAGCGGATAAGTTGACCAGCACGAGTTTCTTTCTGGACAGGCATAATGTTCAAAACTTCATCGCGCAAGGCCGATCCCAAAGAGAAATTAGAGGTGCCGCGTGACTGACATTTCAATCACACTCCACAACATCACGAAGCAACAATTTTATCACGCACGCTCACGCACGATACGTGTGGTACCAATCCCACTCACGCACATTCACGAAATGAACCAGCACTCACGCACGCTCACACACGAACATTATTTTTTAGTGCGCGTGATTTGCAAATTTTATTCACGCACACCTCACGAATCGATTTTAACTACTCACGCACGGTCACGCACGACATATTCATTTTAGTACCATTCACGAGATTTTCTTCA
>PGFW01027156.1:1658-14244 GCA_003123925.1 Haematobia irritans
AAGAAGAGATTTTTAATGTTAGCCTGCTATCAAACGCAGGCTGGGTTTCCGTAAATCAAATTAACTTTAGACATGTAAGATTACAATTTTAAATGCGAGCTAATTGGACATTGAGAGGATTAAGGCATTGGTGATTGATGTATGCTATTGAAAAGAAAAATGGCCCATCTACAGCCTGACTGAGGGTACATTATGTTGCAGGTGTTTGGCTCATCCATAGAAATGATGTCTCGTGTGTAATTTCGCCATAATGAAATGTAGCATAGTAAGACGGCCAATTTGAAGTCATCTCACCCAGCAAGATCACTACTAGAGACTAGTGGAAATGTGGATTAGAACAACAACTGAAACCATATGTAAGCATGGGTATGCGTGGCATTTTTTTTCAATAGCAATAAGATAATAACCGAATTCAAAATTTTATTTTCTATAGAAAATTTTGTCAAAAGATTTTAATCGTTCTATCAGGGAAAATTTGTGTGTCAAAATATTATTTCTAATAGGAAACATTTTTGTCAAAATTTTGAGTTTCTATACATACGCAAAATTGTTGCCAAAATTGTTGATTTCTATAGACATTTTGTCCGAAAAGTTAATTATTTCTGAATAGAAATTTTGGACAAAAATTTTATGGTTCTATATGAAAATTTTATCAAAAATTATTTCTACAGAAAATTTTTGCAATAATTTATTGCTATAGAAAATTTTTGCCAAAATTTTATTGTCTTATAGAATTTTGTCAGAAATTTATTTCTAGTAGAAGATCTTTGACGCCAAAAATCGTTTATTTCTATATCCGAAAATTTTATAAAATTTTTAATTTCTAACAGAAAATTATTTGCAATATTTTATTTCTTTTAATAGATAAAGTTTTTGCTCAAAATTTATTTCTTAGAAAATTTTTGTCAAAAAATTTTATTTCGTATACGAGCAAATTTTGCCAAATTCTTTATTTCAATATAGCGCAACATTTTGCCAAAAATTTTATTTGTAATACGCAATTTATTATCACTCAAACCAATCAAAATTTACTATTTTTAAAGAAAATTTTGTGTAAATTTTATTCCTGATACGAAATTTTGTCAAAATTTTATTTTCTGTACAAAATTTTGTTTAAAATTTTATTTTAATGTCAAAATTTTATGTTTTACTAGAAGCATTGTGTCAAAATTTTATTTTTATTAGAAAATTTTTCCAAAATTTTATTTCTATAGAAGGATTTTCTGTCAAAATTATTATTTCTATACAACGAAAATTTTGTCAAATTGTTATGTTCTGATACGGAAAATGTTTGACCAAAAAATTTTATTTCTATAAAAATTTTGTCAAAATTTATATTCATATAAGAAAATTTGTCAACATGTTTATTCTAATAGAAAAATTTTGAACGAAATTTTAGTTTCTATAAGAGACAATTGTGTCAAAATTGTTCATTCATAGAGAAAATTCTTGATCAAAAGTTTATAGTTTTAACAGAAAAATGTTTGTCAAGATTTTATTTTCTGTAGCATAATTTTGTCAAAATTGTTATTTCGATAGCAATCATTTATTCAAAATTATATTTTTATCAGAACACTTTTGTCAAAGATTTCTATTTCTATAGAACATTTTTGTCAAAATTTATTTCTATACGAAAATTATCTGTCAAAATTTTATTTCTATAGAATTTTTGTCAAAAATTTTATTTCTATACAGAAAATTTTTGTCAAAATTTTAATTTCTGTAGAGCAAAATTTTATTTCGTATAGAAAAATTTTGGTTCAAAATTTTTTTCTCTAATAGAAAAATTTTGTCAAAATTTTATTTCTATAGAAATTCCTTTGTCAAAATTTTATTTCTAATAGAAAAATTTGTCAAAATTATATTCATATTAGAGCAATTTGCCAAAATTTTATTTCTATAGACATTTTGTCCAAAATTTTATTTCTAATATGAAAATTTTGACAAAAATGTTTATTTCTATAGAAAATTTTATAAAATTATTTCTACAGAAAAATTTTTGCAATATTTTATTTCTATATGAAAATTTTGCCAAAAGTTTATTTCTAGTTAGGAAATTTTGTCAAAAAATGTGTTTATTTCTATAGGAAAAAGTTGACAGATTTTTATTTCATATAGAAAATTTTTATAGAAATTTTAATTTTCTACAAGAAAATTTTTGCAAATATTTTATTTCCTGATATTGAAAATTTTGCCAGAAATTATTTCTTGTAGAAATTTTGTCAAATTTTATTTCTGATAGAAATTTGTTAAAATTTTATTCTATAGATTTTTTTGTTAAAATTTTTATTCTTATAGATTTTATTTTTGTACAAAATTTTATTACTATAGAAAACTTTAACCAAAAGGTTAATCGTCTCTAAAAAATGGTTTTCCAATATAATTTTTTTTTTTTTGTTCAAAATTTCATTTCTCTAGAAAATTTTGTGCAAAATTTGTATTTCTACTGAATATTGTTTCTAAGAATTCTTAATTTCCTATACGAATTAAGAATTTGATCAAGAATTTTATTTGTCAAAGTTTGATTCTATAGAAAATTTTGTCAAATTTATATTCTATTAGAAAAATTTTGAAAATTTTTTCTATAGAAATCTATCCTGTCAAAATGTTGTATTATTCTTAGAAAAATTTGCAAAGTTATTTCTTATTGGAAAATTTTGTTGATCAAAAATTTTTATTTCTTACAGAAATTTTATCAAATTTATTTCTTTAGAAAATTTATTCTAAAAATTTTATTTTATCTATAAGTAAATTTTTGTCCAAATTTGTCATTCTACTAGAAATTTTAACAAAATTATTCTCTGAATGTCTCAATCATCTTTGTATTTGACATTTCTTTTTTTTCTATCAAATTTATAGAACAAATTATGTCTAGTCAAAATTTTATTTCTGAATAAATAATTTGTGCATCAGAAATTTATTTCGTCAAAATTGTACTTTATTTCTATTAAGAAATTTGTCAGAAATTTATTTCTATAAATTTTATAGAAATTTTCGTCAAAATTGTTATTTTATGAGGAAATACGTGGAATTTTATGTCAAATATTTTATTTCTATAGAAAATTGAACAACTTTATTTCTATAGAAAATTTTGCAAAAATTTTTTTCTAATAGAATATGTTGTCAAAAATTTTATTTTCTATAGAAAATTTTTGTCAAAATGTTAATTTCTATAAGAAAACTTTTTGTCAAATTTATTTCTAATAGATTTTTTTTGTCAGAAATTTTATTTCATATGGTTTGTTTTGTTCAAATTTTTATTACTATCAGAAAATTTAAAACCAAAATGTTATGTTCTAAGAAATTGTTTTTTCCAATATAAATTTTTTGCCAAAAATTTGCATTTCTCGTAGAAAATTTTGTCAAAATTGTATTTCTATGAAAAATATTGTTAAAAATTCTATTTCTAATAGAAAATTAATGATCAAAATTTTATTTGTCAAAATTTTATTTCGTATAGAAAATTTTGTCAAAATTTGTATGTTCTTAATAGAAAATTTTGTTAAAATTTTATTTCTATAGATTTTTTGTTGGTCAAAATTTTTATTACTATAGGAAAATTTTAACAAAATTGTGATGTTTCTTAAGAAAATTTTTGCAATAATGTTTTCGCAATAGTACATTTTTGTCAAAATTTCATTTCTCTAGAAATTTTTTGTAATTTTTTTTTTCAAGTGAAAATTTTGTCAAAATTTTTATTTCTATAGGAAAAATTTTAACAAAAATCTTTGTTTCTCTAAGATAAATGTTTGTCAAAAAAGTTATTTCTCTAAAAAAAAAATTGTCAAAGTTTTATTTCTAAACAGAAAATTTTTAACCAAATGTTTATGTCTCTAGAAAATTTTCATTATCCAATATAAATTTTTGTCAAAATTATCATTTCTATAGAAAATATTTGTCGAAATTTTATTTCTATATGAAAATTTGTTCATAAATTTTATATTTTATATGAAAATTTTATTTCTATAGAAAATTTTTGTAAAATTTTCTTTCTGTTACAAAATTTTGTCACAGTTTAATATTCTATAGAAAATTTTGTTCAAAATCTTTAGTTTCTATAGAAAATTTTGTTATAATTTTATTTCTATAAGAATTTTTTTAGTTTGTCAAAATTTTATTACTATAGAAAATTTTAACGCCAAATGTTATGTCCTCTAGAAAATTTTTGCAAAGAATTTTTTTCCAATTAAATTTTGTCAATAATTTCATTTCTCTAGAAAATTTTTTGTAATTTTCTTTTTCCAATAGAAATTTTGTCAAATTTTTATTTCTATAAGAAAATTTAAAAAATTTTTGTTTCTCTCTCCAGAAAAATGTTGTCAAAATGTTATTTCTCTAAAAAAAATTCTGTCAAAAGTTTGATTTCTATAGAACGTTTTCATTTAATTGGCCTCGCATTAATCGTGGTGATTTTGGTGACTTTTTCTCTTCGTGGAACTTTTTGAAGCATTCAGGATCATACCAACGAAAACCAACAGCGTGACCACGTCGAATTTAAATGCAACCAAAAGTGAAAAATTGAACCATTTCCAAGCGGTGTCCTCACCAGGACACGGAAAGTGTATCAACAACACAATAATAATGAATCAAATATGAGGCAAGAGTGACCGATGTCGATGTTGAATTTGTCGCGGTTACTTGTTAAAATAGTTCACTTCAAAAGTGGGCACTGTTATGTTCGCATCTACATTTGTCAAGATTTTAATCAGAAATAATATGTTTGCTTTCATCTTATAATTTTGAATTAATTCTAGAAAAAACTTACGGATAAATAAAACTGTTTTTAATCAAAAAACCAATAGTACGGCTTTGAGAACCTAGCTCCTTATACTTGCTGTTTAGAATTTCTGAACGTAACTTCTTAATTCAAGAGAATTGACTGTGATTGAACTATTTATGTTCAACTCTTACAAAAAAGACGGAGTTTTGTCTAATTACAATATCTAGTCGCTTATTTAGACTGCACGCGAAGAATCGGCAAAAAATATTATCACAGTCCTTTTCCATTAGTCTCCAAAATTCCCAAACATAAAATTGTAAATAAATCGGCTTAAAAAATTTGAGAAAGTGGTTCCTCCAACAGCAGGCTATGCTAACTAGCTGGCAATAAAACTGTAGTGAGGCGACATCTATTTTTTTTAAATATCCAGTATGCATTGTATATGCCTCCAAGTATACTATAGATATTCCCTGTAAGCAAGAAAATACTAAGAGTTGCCCCAAACCATCTCTGAGACTAATTCATAGCTTTCAGCTCTTGTGTGCCTTTGCCAAGAGACATTACTTCTTGCCGGAATGACAGAACATAAAAACACCATGAAAACCACACTCACACACTATGCGGTATCATTGACAGTTCTCACAACACGGTAAATTTTTTGCACGCAAAAATTGCAGGCAACAATGATGAAAATGATATCGGGTAATTAAATAAAAAATTAACAAAACAAAATAAATAAAACTGTAATGAAAATAAAACATATTTTCGAAATAATCTTTGAAAGTGAAGTGAAAAAGGATTTAATTAAATCCAGATTGTAGAGAAATGCAAGTGTTGGTTGACTGTGTCGAATGTTATCAATTTTTAAAATCAAACAATTGACTGACTGACTGCATCGAACAGCTGCAGTCATCATTAGTGTTATTGGTTTTCATCAATTGTTGTTGTGTGTTTAAATATCGGCGATATTATTTGTGGTTGTTATTACGATTTCACTGAGATTATTAACTTGTATGCTCATAATTGTTCGTGTTTTTGTTTGTATTAAATTTCATTTTGCAATTTTTTGTTTTGATTCTTATCAGTGTTGTGTGTGTTTTTCTTATTTTAATAACGGAGAGTAATTGCAATGTGGAGAATTTCTTGGAGAGGATAAGAGAGGAACTTTATTGTGGTTTACATTATAATGCTATTGGCTCTATTTTTGTGTAAAGGGTTGCCAGAGTAAGGGAAATTTAAAGCAACGAATTAAAAGTAGAGATATACCAAACGGACCAAAAATACATCTAAATTTCAAATTTAAGGTAAATCGGACAAAAATTTACGGTGTCCAGCAGCCCAAGAAGTGAAATGGGATGATCAACAAAACATAACACGATAAAATTCATATTCCGCTACACATATTTGTGGACCAAAAATACTTCTACATTTCCAATTTAAGCAAATCAGAAAAAATTGTAGTAATCGGAAGCCATGAAGACTTAAGACTCCGAATCAGTTACATTGAGGTCTTGAATGCTCAATGAAAATCAATATTGAAAATTTAAATGTATCTATAGAAAATTTTTCTCAAAATTTTATACCCACAGAAAAGTTTCACATAACTTTTTATAGTAACTACATTTCAAAATGAGACAAAATTTTATTCTTGTAACGACTTGTCTCTATGTTGTTCCTATGGAAAATTTTGTAAATTTTTTTCCTATAGAAAATTTTGTCAAAATTTATTCCCATGAAAAATTTGTCATGTGAATTGTCAAGACTTATTATATAGAAGATATTGCCAAATTGACAAAATTTATTTCTACATAAAATTTTGTAAAATGTTCTCAAGCATATTTAAAAATTTGTCAAAATTTTATTCGTATAGATGTTTTTTTTTCAAAATTACCAAATTTCCTAGAAATTTTTGAAAAAATTTATTCCTTATAGAAAATTTTGTCAAAATTTTATTCGTATAGAAATTTTGTCATTAAATTTTATTCCTATAGAAATTTAACAAAATTTTATTCCTATAGAAAATTTTAACAAATGGAAATTTTATTCCATATAGAAAAATTTTAAACGAGAAATTTAATAACCCATTTGAATAATTTTGTAAATTTTATTCCTATAGAAAAATTTTGTCATAAAATTGTTATTCCTATAAGAAAATGTTGTCAAAATTTTATTCCCAAGAAAAATTGCTTAAAGACTTTTATTTCCTATAGAAAATTTTGTACAAAAAATATTTATTCCTATAGAAAACTTTGACAAATTGTATTCCTATAAGAAAATTTTGTCAAAAATTTTTATTCCTATAGAAAATTTTGTCAAAATTTTATTCCTATAGAAAATCGTTTAAAATTTTTTTATATTCCTATACAGAAAATTTTATCAAAATTTTAGTTTTTACGACATTTCTATAGACAAATTTTAGTCAACATTTTTAGTTCGTATACATTTAGAAAAAACTTTTGTCGAAAAATAATATAATTTTATTTCTCCTATAGAAATTTTGTCAAAAATTTTATTCGTATAGAAATTTTTTTCAAATTGCCAAATTTATTCCTAAGAAATTTGTAAAAATTTTATTCCCATAGAAAATTTTGTCCAAAATTCTATTCCTAATTGAAATGTTTCTAAGATTTTATTCCTATAGAAATGTTTAATAATTTTATTCCTATAGAAATTTTACAAAATTTTATTCCTTATACAATAAATTTTAACAAAATTTTATTCCTATAGAAAATTTTTCCCAAATTTTTATTCATATAGACAATTATTTGTCAAAATTTTATTCCTAAGAAAAATTTGTCAAAATATTTATTCTACAAGAAAATTTTGTCAAAATTTTATTCCTATAGAAAATTGTTAAAATTTTATCCCTAGAAAATTTGTCAAAATTTTATTCCATATAGAAAATGTTGTCAAAATTTTATCCTATAGGAAAATTTGTCAAATTTTATTCCTATAGACTCTAATTTTGTCAAAAATTTTATTCTATAGAAAATGTTGCTCAAATTTATTCCTATAGACAATTTTGTAAAAATTATTCCTATAGAAAACTTTGTAAAATTTTATTCGTATATGAAAATTTTGTCAAAATTTCATTCCTATAGAAAATTTTGTCAAAATTTATTCCATAGAAATTTTGTCAAAATTTTTCAAAATTTTATTCGACGTTTATTCTAAGAAAATTTTTTGTCAAAATTTATTTCAGAACAAATTATTTTGTCGAAACATTTTATTCTATAGAAAATTTTGTCGACATTTATATTCTATAGAAATTTTGTTCGACATTGAACATCTATAGAAAGTTTTATTTCTATAGAAAATTTTGTCAAAAATGTCATATTCTGAAGAAATTTGTAATTTTATCGTAGAAAATTTTCAAATTTTATCGTACATTTGTAAAATTTTTGTACAAAATTTTATAAATTTTTATATGCTTAGAGAAAATTTTGTCAAAGAATTTATTGCGTTCATTTAGAAATTTTGTCAAACATTCATATTAGATAATTTTTTGCTTCAAAATTTGTATTCCTTGTATAGAAAATTTTTGTCTGACATTTATTTCTAAGAATTTTGTCGAGTAGTTGAATCTTATCTATAAGATAATTTTTTTCTATAGAAATTTTGCTCAAAAATGTAATTTACTGTAGAAAATTTATTGCCAAAAATGTCATTTCTATAGAAATTTGTCAAAATTTTAATTTATATGAGAAAAGTTTTTGTCAAAATTGTATTTCTATACATTTTGTCAACATTTTATTTCTATAATTTTGTTTTTGTTCAAATTGTATCCTATTGAAAATTTGTCAAAATTTTAAATTTTTATAATTTTTTCCGTAAAATCTTAATTTCTATAAAGGTGCAATTTTCGTCAAAATGTTTATTGTTAATAGAAAATTTTGTCAAAATTTTATTGCCTTATAGAAAATTTTGTCAGAATTTATTTCTATAATGAAATTTTTTTTCAAGAGATTTATACGCTAATAAAAAATTTTGTCAAAATTTTTTTCCTATAAAAATTTTTGTCAAATTTTTATTCCTATCGGAAAAAATTTTAACAAAATTCTTAATTCCTATAAAAATTTTGCCAAAATGTTATTTCCATTGATAGCACCAATTCGTTGTCAAAAGAATTTTTATTCCTTATAGGAAAAATTTTTTTAAAGAATTTTTATTCCTATAGAAAAATTTTGTTAAAATTTTATTCCTATAGAAAATTTTGTCAAAAATTTGATTCCCATAATGAAATTTGTCAAATTTTATTTCTATGGAAAGATTTGTCACAGATTTGTTATTTCTATGGAAAACTTTGTGAAAATTTTATTCCTATATGAAAATTTGTCAAAAAATTTTATTCCTATAGAAAATTTTATCAAATTCCTATGAGAAAACTTTTGTTCAAATATATATTTAATTCGTATAAGAACATTTTTGTCAAAATTGTGAGTTCGTATTAGTTATTCGTATATTGGTACAGAAAATTTTATCAAAATTTGTAGTTGCGTAGAGAAAATTTTGTCAACATTTTATTAGTATGAAAATTTTGCTTCAAAATTCCTATATGAAAATTTTGTCAAAAATTTTATTCCTATGAGAAAATTTTGTCGACATTTAATTTCTATAGAAATTTTGTCGACATTTGATTCTATAGAATTTTATTTCTATAGAAAATGTTTGTTCAAAATGTATTTCTGTTAGAAAATTTTTGTCAAAATGTGTCTTTTCTAATAGAAAATATTGTCAAAAATGTTTATCTTATATGGGAAAATTTTGCTGTCAAAATTTTATTTCTACAGAAAATTTTTGTCAAAATTTATTTCTATAGAAAATTTTTGTCAAAATTTTTATTGATATAGAAGAATTTTGTCAAAATTTTATTGGTATAGGAAAATTGTGGTCAAATTTTATTCGCATAGAAAAATTTTGTCTAGGGGAGCAACATTTTGCTTATATTTTATAGAAAATTTCGTAATATTTATTTCTATAGATTTTTTTCAACAATATTTAATTTATGAACAATTTTGTCGCATTTAAGTCTAAGAATTTCTATGTCTGACATTAGAATATTTGCTATAGATTTGATTGTCTAGAATCGGGTTGTTTGGTATAGAAATTTTCATTTTTCTATAGAAATATTTTAGTTAACATGTTAATTTCTGTAAAAAATTTTGTGAAAAATGGTCATTTCTATAGAAAACATTGGTCAAAAATTATTTATATTTTCAAATTCTTAATAAATTTTTGTTCAAAATTTATATTTGCTAATATTCTTTTCTTGTTATAAATTGTATTGCCTATAGAAAATTTTGTCAAAATTTACTTTGTTATAATTTTTTTCCAGAAATCTTATTTCTATTAAACAATTTCGAAATTTTATGGTAAAATTTTCCAAAATTTTTTCAAAGGAAGATTTCATCTTATAGAAATTTTGTAACAATTCTATGATTTTGTCAAATTTTTTCATAAATACAATTTTTCTAGTAGAAAATTCTACATTCTGTCATAGGAAATTTCTACAACTTAAGCAACCGGTGGCGATAAGAGCGCGCCAATATTCATTCGTGTTTTGACAGTATCGAAATCCACAGCGTATTTTAAGTCCATAAAGAGCCTGCTGTAAATTGTGTAATATCTGTCCGTGTTTCGTTATAGCTCCCCACAAAAAAGACCGATCCGATTTTTCCATCCTATTTTGCTTGAATATGTGAAGAAAAATTTAATTGCATTTACTCATCGATGGTGGGGTGGGTATTTAGATTTCGCACGGCCAACTTTCATTTCTAATCTTCAAAATCATCTAATCGACTTTATTTTTTTTTTAAATCTAGTTACTATCGACTAATGCGACATACTTATAGTGCGTAAAATCGGACTTTTACAACGTGGTACAGCTATCGTCTAAGATGAACTTCAACGAAAAAAAAATAGACTTTTATATATTCTCAAAATTCGACATTTTCAAAATTATTTAACATTCGAAAAACCGACATTTTATAGTGGGAACATATTAAAATGTCATTTTAGTATGAAAAAAACTTATTTTTTTTTTTATGTTTTTAATACGGTTCTTAAGAATAATAAAATCAAAGTTTAAATGTTTCTTATATTAGCGAGTAACTAAAAGAAGAAAAAAAAAAGCATTAAAATTTCTTCTATTCCATATGGTTGGCAACCTCTGCACTCTCTAGACTATGTCAAAAAAATCCATAATTCTCACTTTTGCTAGAGATTACCTCAAAATCACATAACTCTCTGGCCATTGAGATGAAAATCATATGTTGCTTTTTACCATTGTTGTTATTGTAAATTTTGCGCTTAGATACAACGCATACAATGTTGCCAATGGGCTAGAGGGCCTATTGTGTTTAAATGAAATCCGGTTCCGGTTCGCTCTCTCTCTCTCGCTCTCCTGCATTTGCTCTTACTCTTTTGTTTTATATCAATACAAGTGCTCCCGATTTCTCATAAGATTTGCTTATATAGTAAGTTCAGTGATGCGTATGTGTGTTTGTTTTAGTTGATTGGGTGGCATATTTTGTTGTTAATCGCGTTTTTTGTTTTGCTTTTATATTTTGGGATTTTTTGTGTGTGTTCATTGTTTTTTCTTATTTATTCTCCTTCGCTCTCATTTGTAATGCATTCTCAATTGAAAACAATTTTTGGCGCTGTTTTCATATTATAGTTGGTTTGCCTTTATTTGTTGTTTTTTGCTGATGGACATACCGTGTCTTCGTAGGAGAGTAGTGGTGTGGCTTGTGTGTGTTAAATGATATGCCTAAACGAATGCATTGTACTTATGGTGTGTGTTACGTATGTTTGTTGGATTGCAGAGAGGGCCAGGGAGTCATGAGCCTCTTTTTAAGTTCAATTCAATGCGATTCAATTTGTTTTATGTTGCCATTTTTTGTGGTGCTCCTGTTGTTGTTGTTGCTTTTGTTATGACTTCTGTACAATATGGTGGTGTTCTGGTTACTGCCACAGCATGGCATGCTACATTGTTCGTTTTGTTGCTGTTGCATACAGCAGCTGCCCGTGTTGTCTTCGTTTTTTGTTCTTATTATTGTTGGTGTTGCTGGTTCGATACGATTGGTTTTGGTTTGCTGCTGCTGTTGTCTGTTGGGGTTTATTGTTGCTGGGCTCGTTAGTTGCTTCGTGATTGCAAACAACATCATCAGCCCCAGCCATCAAAAGCAGCACCAGCAGCAGCTCCAAGCACCAACAAGCACATTGTTGGCTCCCCCATTTATTTAGTAGTGAGTATTTCGCCGTAATGTTTAGACGTCTTAACGTTCTTGAACTTTGCAAATTTACTCAAGCAATGTGATACCGTTGATTTATTTAATAAATTTCGTCGTTTAATTTCTAATGCAAAAAAAAATTGCTCTGCTGTAAGCCTAGTCTAAGGGGCTAAATGGTTTTTTTTATGAAAATTTATTTAGTTAAAAATCGAAAATAACTATACATTGGAAAAATTATTAACTCTAAAGCGCAGTGTTATAATGTTTCTTTGGTATTATTGCAAAAACATATTGGATTACGATAAATATTCATAATACATTGCCTTTGATAAATAGCAAATAACGGTTGTTCATCCTCTGAGTGTGTGTAATGTTTATTTGAAGTGGACAGCAACAACAACCATTAAAAAAAGAGCTGTTATTATTTTCAAAACAAAACAAATCCCTCATCCATCCTCGTCGTCGTCGTCGTCATCATCATCATAATCATAAACAACAGCTACTGTTGGTTGAAAGTGCTGCTGTGCGTGTGTGTTTGTGTGAATCAGTGAGTAGTGTAAGAAATAGAGAGTGAGAGAGGGATTTTGTAATTAAAATTCTATGGAAGAGTTAATGAAATTTGTGTAAAAAATAA
>PGFW01027157.1:11276-22941 GCA_003123925.1 Haematobia irritans
ATTACCCATATTTGTCGTCGCGCTGTAATTGTTGCGTGTTGGGTGTTGGTAGGCCGGGTTTGTTTTGTTTGTGTGGTGTGTCCTTTAGTGTGTTTTTACGGGTCAGCTCGTAACAGTCAGAACTCAACAGCAAACAAATCTATTTCAGTTTGGGCGCATGTTCAGTTGAGAATAAGAAAATACCAACACTCCGAAGATCGAAACAAAACAAAATGACGTGTCGTTCGTTCTCCTAACCTCTCTCCTTAGTCTGTGTTGGCAGTTTACCGCTATACTGACTCCATCTTGACAACAAAATAACATCCAAAGAACTAGTGATACCACCCATTAGAACGGAAAGTTAGGAGACGTTCATTTGTTATTTCGAGGGAATATCGTCCATCACAAAACTAAAAGAAATTACGATACACACACAACAATAACAACACCATTTCACCAAATATACATTAGACACAGCGACACAGGAGTTAAGCATAACATTTGCTTATCTAGTGTTGCATACAAATGGGGCTGCTCATGGTCGACATTCGCTTGAATTTTTCCGCAGTATTGGTAAAGAATGAGGACAAAATTATTTGCCCCGCCCAAATTAGTGGTTTCGTTGCGTTTTAAAGAGGAGCTGTTGGTATTTTGAACCAAATCGTGATTCTCTCAGTGAGATGTCGTGATGAATCAGGGGCTGCCACAGTTGATAGAAATTCTAACCAAAAAATGCTAGATTTTTTTATTGTGTTGGTAGGTTAGTAGTTGCTCGTGTGGCAACCGCGATCACAATATACTCGTGAGTCTTAGTAAGAACAGACAAAACGTCTATGCCTAAATGTGATTCCTTTATTTGTAAATATTTTTGACATTTGCAATGGCAAATGTTTGCTGGGTATGTCTTGCTTTCGCCCAAGTCTCACAATTCAGCCTACATTCAGAGTTCACTGCGCCACCTTAACCAAATGAGACCTAGCACACCATACCATTAACGAAAATGTTAGGCGTGCAATGAACTGTGGTGACTTCCTTTCCAGACCCCAGTGAATGTAGCCCTCAGTTGCTTTGCCAAAATATTATCTCTCCAGGCTGTCGGTCTCTTTGTTCACCAGCACGTGTATATTTCAATTGAATATTTCCATTGTCCCTGATTAAAAATCGTATACCTCTGAGTCTGTGTCAGTGTCTCTTGAAAGGAGGGGACTGTGGTGTCACCCAATGTTCGTACTGGCAAATGTATCTAAGGCAAGCATTGTGCACCACTTACCATTGAGTTTAACGATCCTTGTTTAACTAAAATAGTTGTAGGTTTCAGCATTGTTGCTTGATTTGTTCTTATTTTGGTATTGGGTGGTAATTGCGGGAATGTGACTTTGGAAATGAAGTGGGTATGAGGTGGGAGACCATCTGCTTTTGCAAGAAGATATTGTGGTCACATATGTCATTGTAATTTAGTTGTGTGTGTGCATGTATTAAGCCATAGTTTTGGCTTCTAAGCCATTCGGCAGCCAGTGATGAATGTGTCCATTGAACTAACTCCAAGTTATTGTGCACGCTGTTTGCTCTCAATGTGTGTTTCTGTCTGTATGTCGTTCTGCTTGTCTTACCTTCAGTTTCTATGACATCATGTCCCATTTTAGTTTTTTTTTCTACACGAATTCTTTGTTAGTTCTTTATTATGTCCTCGTCTTTGTTCGTATAAAGAATATAGGCTGAGTCCATGTAATTGCTTAGGTTTCCTGTGTCTATGTCCATGGTAGTTTAAGTAGTGCCAATGTCATGCCTGTGCTTTGGAGATTATTTTTATTTCAAATTTAATTTACATTTTGGCTTCCTCTAGAAGCAAATATTGACCGACGGATAGTTGGTATGTCCTAAGTAGCATCTGGTGGTCACATGTGGAGAATAGAATGAATGACTGGCGAATTCGGAGGCATGGTACAGTGATGCTGCGATAGTTCTTCATTGAACTACGATTGGAATTTAATTGAGAAAACGAAAGAGAAATTCCCGATGTTTTAAGGGCTACACATCAGGCCTGCGATTTATTGGCAATTTTGACAATTTTTGAGCTCAAAAACATAGCAGTTTCCGATTTTTGCCTCGAAAATGACATATTGTACCGCGTTCAAAATCTGAACGATTTTTATGAAATGTTTTACTTTAAGTTTCCTAAGTAGTTCATTAAATTTGAACGACGTATTTAGTAAATAGGGTCAACACGCGACCATTTGGTTGAAATCGGGCAAAGCATATAAATGGGAGCCTTATCTAAATTTGATCCGATTTTTCCCAAATTTCAATAGTGGCTCGTCCCTTGTGCCAAAAAAAGCACTGAAGTAAGTTCATCAAAAAATTGGACGCGGAATCCTGCGGAACAATACATAGACAGGACCGACCGATGAATTCAGTAAATGTTTTATGGAGTCCTAAAAATCAATATTACTGATAGGCACTTTTTTTTCGGATCAAAGTTATTTATACCTAAACTACTTGTTGATTGCGGATATAAAATCATGAAATGTATTTATTGTTTTTAATGTTTAGAAGCTGGAATTTAAGAATATGCAAATAGTTACTCGGATGGCGTTCGCGTACTTGGTTTCGGATATGCTTACTCTCAGATAATGCGTAACTATAAAGCATACGTTTTATTTTTAATATTTATTTAAATTCCCAATTTTTTAAACGATTTTAAAATGCAAGTGCCGGATTATGACGATTTTTTCGGGAAAAAATGTGACGATTTTTTCTAAAATTTTATTGGCAGCCCTGGCTTACAATAATTTCCGAGGGATCAATAGGTTTAGCATGCGTCTTGGCATACAAAGGGTCATGGTTCAAGTCTGAAATTTCCGTCGCCAAGACCAAATTAGATTTTTCAAGTAATGCTGTTGATAATTCAAGAACGAACGATCAATGTTGGAAAGTCTAGACGGCAGCGTTGCCATCGTTTGGACAAGATTTTTCCAAATTGGAGCGCAAAATACCTACGCAGCGGAAACCATTTTGAGGCAATATTCGAGTGATTTTTCTAATAAAAAATATGCTTATTAGCCTTACTTGTACGACAATTATTTTTTCAAAGTAATAATAATGCCCCATAATTTTCGATATTTTTAATTTTTTTTAATTATTGTAATTTATTTCATTTAGAAGGTCAAAACATTTTTTAACAAAATGACCATGTTCCAAATAAAATATCTTTAGCTATAAAACAATACGTAAGTATCAAAATCCTTTCAGCTCTTGGTCGATTAATTAATGGGCAATATAGTAGACAATTAGGTTGCGGTCGGCAAAATTGACCGCTGAGTTGAAGGCGGGCTGGGGCCCAGCTTTACGCAACTTGGTGCAGTACCTTCCTGAGGCTGCGTTAAGGTATAGCACTACGGAGCGTGCAATCAGATCCGTGCTGAGGGGCAATAGTGCTGCTTCCTCTTCTTCGGCAATGGCTGCTTGCCTGCTTGGCCGGCCAGCAATAGCTTCTCTTCGCGTAGACTTTGCAACTTCTTCGTTCTTCTCCTTCTCCTAAGCGGGGCAACATGCAAATCACGTTTCATGCTGGGAACATCTTGTTCTGGGGGTCCATAGAACTTCAATGCAGTTGGTTGGGGTGGTTGTTCCCTCATTGCTCAGCGCTACAGCCTCATCCAAAAGGTACTTCAGTTTCAATCATCAGCCAGGGCCATATTGGAGTTACAGGGCCCGATTTCATCGGGCAACATTCTTGGCGAGCCAGAAAACGATTACGCCTTAACTTGTTAAACGTGACGTTCCGGGAAGCCGTGGAGCCTTCAAGCTGAGGCACAAGGCGAAAGCTAAAGAAGCCACAAGAAGGATTTAATATGAATTTGACACACTTTTTTTGGTTTGAATTGAGTTAATTGATAGTGCTTGAATTGCGAAACAGACTGGTATTGTATCATAAACTGTTTTCGAGTATTTATACCAAAGTCTTTTGATATAAGAATTCTGGTGTGTTAGTATATTCTCGCCACCCATCCACGACACTAAAGCTAATGTGTTCTGTAGGACCTCCAGAGTAGCTGTCTTGCCTGCCCAGGACCTTTGACTGCGATATTTTAATTTGGCTGACACACATGAATTTTCTTTTAACTATGACGTCTTAGCGGTGGGAGTTTTTCGACTTGAAATTCATTCGTTTGGCAATACCTTGGAGGAGGCAACGTAGATTATTTTTCATATTACTTCCTATTGAGTCTTTCTCCGGATTATTGCTTTGTATTAAAAAAAGGAAAGTCCGATAATACTTGTAATGCTTCGACATTCTTTTGCAAATTCCAACTTCTTTGGAGCTCATCGTTAGTAATATATATTGAGGCCTTAGCCAGCGAGATTTGGCCTAATCATAATTTTTCATACCTTAACCGCTTAAAAGGCACAAAGAACGCCGATTCCTCAAAAATATATGAATATGGTCATAATGGTAAAATAAAGAAAACATATGCATATGCACATTGTTTTCTAATTTTTATGTGTTTATTTTTCTAAAATAAGTGGTTGATTATAATTACGCCACTGTGCATTAAACTAAGTTTTCTGTTTACCATTTTGATTTTAGTAGAGGATAGAGATTTTTTAGACCTACGACAGATTTTTTTACCTAACATTAACTTACATCTCTGGTAAATATCTAATTTATCTTCCAATTTGTAAAATGCTTTTTGAATTTCAGGCAAACTTTGAATTTTTAAATTTATATCTTCAAGGTTCAACGACGAGTACTAATAGATTTTCCGGAAAGCAATTTATTTTTAAAAAACTCCTTATGATTTTTGTAAGCAAAACTGATCGTTCGTCAAAATTTTAAGACATACGAATTTATTTTTTCTTGTTGATCTTAAAAGATAGCAGTGTGCATTTAAGGGTTAATATTGAAAATGAGAACAAATGGGCGGTCGAATGGCATATTCTTCATCAGTTATTATTAGGGATAGAAGAATTATCTCATCACTTTGGTCATTGGTTGCATTTTTTACACTGGGGAAAATTCTTCGCCCGTTTCTCTAAAATGTGAGTTTTTGCGTGATGCGGATTTTTTTTTAATCTTTATTCTTTTTTTTTTCCATGCGGGATATCAAAAAACACAATTTCTTATCGCATCCCTTCAGACCTTCAGACACATTTCGACAGACTTTGTTATTGATTCCGAAAGATTTTATTTATAGAAGCTTCATTTTTTTCTTGGACTTATAAACAAATTCTTACTCAAGACCGCAATAAAAGGTCAGTTAGAAAATCAAGATTATAAACAAAAATTGCTAAAAAAGGATTTTTCCTAATCTTCAAAAAAAAACAAATTTAATAATATAATAAATATAAGAAACAGATGCAAAATTCTTAAGCCTATATTTTTAAAAAATTTGTTCTGTCTTTAATTCAAAGATTCAATGTTTTCCCTTTTTTCGATAATTTCCTTTTCAAAACCAACGGAATTTAAATGGGAGATGAACACATTTCACAATATTCGTAATCCCGAAATTTAAGTTGCATATTCTTTCATAACCTTGGGTCAATATTATTTTTCCAGTGTACCTTTTGTCAAGTTCATGCAAAAATTCGAAATAAATGGTGGTAATATTGTTAAATATTGGCAAGGTTCCAAACGTCAAATAGATACGAGACAAAAAAATAAGTATTTGGATTCAATCACCGCGAAAATTAAATTGATCCAATTAGACTTTTTAAGTGAATATGTCTCTCAATTCATCAGAGAAATGAAGTATCAATCACATATGTCAATTATAATTAAATTATTGCTTCCAATTAAAAATAATAATTGATTATTATAAATTGTTGTGATCGATTTTTGTTTGTTAAGGATTTTAGAGAAATATTAGATTATGGTAATGTTGGATGGCTGGATACAAAGGTGGGCTATTCCGCTTCGACGAAAAAGTTTTTCAGGATTTCGGATGAAGTGACTTTCTTGGGTTTAAAAGCTTCTTATGTTTCATGCATGTCAGTTGATCGTATTAAAAGATCCTTACTTCGAACTAATCATCGGGACTCGGAGAACTGACCAAGCGGTTGACCCATGTCCCATCTATAATGGACCCTGAACAGAATGACCTAGAATCCGGCCAAACCTAACGCAATCTGAAGAAAGAAATGAAATAGGAAGGATTATAATGAGGATGGAGCGGACCAACTTGAGCCAGATAGAATCCAGGGAGGATAGACAGCCAGAGCAAACGTCGAATAAAATTTCGTGAAAAAGGAGACAATTTGAGGATTACGGGTTCTATAGTGAGATAGAAGCAGTTCAAACTATTCTTCGCCGATCACAAAATAACTTATGATATCATTTCAAAGCCCATAAAACTCTCTAAAATGTTGCAAAAGGGTTTGCTTTCTTTTTTTTGTCCTTTCCTTGACAGCAGCGTTTGAAACCCAATGGTCCACATCCAAAATAACATCTTTGCCATATATAAACACTGGTTGCAGGTTATAATATTGACTTCTCTGCTTGGGCTGTGACTTTAATTATTCACAATAAACGAAGATTGATTGTGACATACAACCTATGAGTACCAGTTACTCAATGTACTACAGAGTAATTGTTAGTGTATTGAGATATCCTTCACCAATATAAAGCTCAAGAGAGAGAATGATGTTTATTAATTAATAAGCCCTAATTGAATTTTCAATCTTGCCGGAAGTGGAATAAATCGTCTTCAGCCTTGTGGAAACACCGAACGAGAGTTTGAATGCCTACAGAGGACCTTCTTTTAGCTGCCTTAAAATATTCGTAGACATCTTACTTAATTGGTTTTTTTTTGTTTACCATTTTACAGATCCTGAAATCTAACCGTATTTTTTTTATTTTTAACAAGCGTCGAAATAATACCTAAATAATACTAAATATCAGCCCCCCCCCAACTTATCCCCCCAGCTCCCCCCCCCCCCACTCTCCACCCCCCAACATTTTATGCGGACGGCTACATAATAGAACATAGGTTTGAGGAATGAATTGACGTTGGATAAAAAAGAGCACCATTACGCATTTAAGAAGAACGTAGAGAAGCTTTTGCCGATTTGGCTCCTCGGCGAGCCGTTTAGGCGAGAGGACACAATGGCTTCTTTCTTCGGATGGCTTGCTTCTTCTTAGACAACAGCTTCTTCTTAGATAATTGCAAAATCCTCTTCTTCTGTTCTACTTGGTACCATCATCAGTTTCCTGTTCTGGAGGTCGCATAGACTAAATATAGGTTGGTTAGGGGTTTGTTCGCTCAATACAGCCTCATCATAAAGTAACTTCAAGGTTTCAATCATAACGAAGGATAGGGTGTAAGCTGCAGGTTCTTTCAGCAACTTCTTGACGAGCCAGGAAACGATTGACGCCCGATTATATTGGGCAACGCGAGAGCCCACGGAATCTAGGAAGCTTCAGCTAAACACAAAGCAAAGATCATACAAGCGACGATTAGGATTTGCAAAAATTTTAGCCATTTATTTGTAGAGATTTTCAGATATTGATACAAAGCGTTGGAGCTAGAACAACTGATGTACTATAAAAAATATTAGCAACTATTTATACAAAATAATTACATATTTCGAGTGGTAACGTTTAATCGTTTGAAACGTTTATGGTGTCCCCCCCTACAATAATGTGTCAAACGTTTTCAATAAATGGTTTCAAAATTGTTGCTGGTACCTCAAACACCTGACTATGCAATATTTTACTAAATTCTGCTAATTGGGCTAACTAGGTGTTATCAATTAAATATAATAGATCTAAGAAAAGAATTCAGGCGCCACAATTTTTTTTAAATAACTAGTGACTAGAAAGATATTAATATGGCAAACAAAAATAATAAACTTTAAGTATTAAATAGGCTCTTTTTTTATATTTGATGTTGATTGCAAAGGGAAAATCGTCGATACGTTGTTAGTTTTTTTATTTATGGATGGACACCACGGACTTGTAAAATACTGGAAGTAGATCTAAATCGATGGTCTAGAACCAATAGAAAAAATTTATAGAGGGAGAGAGGGAGATCTATTTGTACTACGTAGTATAATGGTATCAAAAGCATATTTGGCCGATTGGAATCTTATATATCTTCCATCTGAATGAAAATACTTCCTCACCCACAATATAATATAAATAATATTATTAAATAGGAGATAGAATCATAGATGGAAAACATGGCATCAAAGTACTCAATGCTTGCCTATACTGGAATTAGGTTTGTATAGGACCCGTGGTAGATTTTAGAGTTGAATATAATAGGTTTGGAGCTACATAAAACAACAACCAAAACAATTGCTTTGGTAAATCGATCGGAACCTACACTCAAAAAATTTTACATGGATCCAAAGATTTTGATCTTCTTTAAAATAAATAAATATATTAGAGGCCCCTCTTGCTTTAAATCTAGGAACCAAATAAAATTAAAATTAGGAATACAGATCTCATTCAATTTTCATTCACTTTTTTGCAATATAATTAATAAAGGGTATTCAGTCCAGGTTTTAAAATTCCAAATGATAAATCCTTAAAACAATCCTTAGCGCTATATTTGATGCGTTTTTTATCGTTAAATCTAAGACGTCAATATTTCAGTAAATTTAAAAGACGATTTCTTTATAAAATGTGTTTTCTTTAACTTAAGAAAAATTTGTCCTTAGTTCAAAGACAAATAACGGTAATTTTATCGAGGGCTGCAAATATTTACAGAAATTTTGTGTCCTAAATTGTAAGGAAAAAAATTTGAAGCAAAGTTTAAACTTTTTTAATTAAAATTTATATGTTGTTTTTACTTAATGTTTTTGTAATTTGCCCATCCTAATAATAGATATAGATATATATAGATATATGGATATAAGTGTAGGTAAGTTAAACAAATAATTCACGAATCGATATGGGCTTTTGCACGTACAACTAGAGAAGCCAGAATTGGAATATGGGGGTCGCTTAATATGGGGGTTATATAACAATTATGAACTTTGATATGGACCAATTTTGGACCTAGTTAGGCATGGTTGTTAACGGTCATATATGTTACTAGCACAATGTACCAAATTTCAACTGACTCGGATGAAATTTGCTCTTCCAAGAAGCCTTCCAAATACCAAATCTAAGGGATCGGTTTTATATGGGGCTATATATGAATTATTGGACTGATATGGACCACTTTTGCATGGTTTGTTAAATATCATATACTAAACACACGTAACTAAATTTTAACCAAGATCAGATGAATTTTTGCTTCTCCAAAAGGCACCGGAGGTAAAATCTGGGGATCGGTTTATATGGAGGATATATATAATTATGGACAGATTTCGACCATTTTTTGAATGGGTGTTTGAGGCCATATATTAACACCACGTACAAAATATCAACTGAATCAGATGAATTTTGGATTTCCAAGAGGCTCCGGAGATCAAATCTGGTGATCGGTTTATATGGGGGCTTTATATAATTATGCGCCGATGTAGACCAATTTTTGCATGGTCCATTAGGACCATAATACTAAAAACCATGTACGGACATTTTCAGGCCGTTCGGATGAAATTTGCTCTCTAGAGGCTCCGCAGCCAATCGGAGATCGGTTTATATGGGGGGCTATATATACATTGATTGACCGATGTGGCACCAAATTTTTGCCATAGTTGTTTAGAGACCATATACTAAACACCCTGTACCAAAAATTTCAGCGCGGATCGAGATGAAACTTTTCTTCTCTTAGAGGCTCGCGCAGCCAAATCTGGGGATCGGGTTATATGGGGACTATAATATATTAAATGGACCGATGTGGACGCAATTTTTGCATGGTTTTTAACGAAGGCAATGTAGCTAACACCAATGTATCGAAAATTTCAGCCGATCGGATGAAATTTGTTCTCTTAAGAGGCTGCCGAAAGCCCAAATTTTGGGGGTCCGTTTATATACACAGAAAAAAAATATCACCAAAATATTTCCAATTAAAAAGTTAAATGAAGTTGAAAATTTTTTAAATTAATAAATTAATTGATACAATTAACTTTTTAATCATGATAGAAACATTAAGTTAATTAAGTCAATGATTGAAAATTTTTAAATTTTTAATTAAAATTAATTGTATACAATTAAACTTTTTAATCAAATTCGGAAGAACTAATTCATTAAAAAAAAAGTGCTGATTTTTTTTTTTAGTTTTTAATTAAAAATGTATTTCAAACAATCATTTGTTTAATCCAAATAAACTCTAAGCCAATTCAGAAAGTAATTAAAAATAGTTTCCTTTTTTCAATTAGTTTTGCAATCAACATCAATAAAATTTTTAATTGAATCAATTAAAAAATTAATTGAAATTTGCTGAAAAAATCAATTAATTTTTTTTAAATCAAGAATTTTTTCTATGGCCATTAAATGTGATTGAATAACTATCATTTTCGTGATTGAAGACATTTCAAATTAAAAAATTTTGGATCAATTAACTTGGTGATTGAATCAATTTTTTGTGTGTAGTGGCTATACGAAAAAGTGGACGCGGAGGCTGCGTATTTTTTATTTTATTTTTTGTAAATTTTTATTATTTTCTTTTTTCGTGGTTAGTAATTTTCGTAAATTGTCCCTAAAGAAATTCAACATGAATAAAATTGCACTTTGAAATGTGCAAACAAAACACTTAAAATAAAGTTATATAACATGAGGGTGTAAATGTATACATCTAAGAACTCAATATCACCTGGCGACCGTTATTGGGCTACATAGTAGAAGACGGGTTTGGGGAACAAATGATCGCTGAAGCTGGAGACGGAGCAGTGAGCGGCTTTACGCAACTTAGCTGAGCGGACAGAGCTGCTTGCGTACAGTACACGGCGGCTGACTAAACGAGAGGACACCTCTTCTTTTGGGCACAGCTTCTTCTCATCAGCTACAGCAGGGGTTTCTTCGTACTTCGGCCAATGGTGCTGCTTCACATCCTCTACAGGTGCAACATCATTGGATGGGACATCTTGTTCTTGGAGTCCATAGACTTCATCGGGTTTGATTGGGTGTTTGTTCTTCGCAGCAACAGCTCATAGCAAAAAGGACTTCAGGTTTCAATTCATCAGGCCGAAAGGATATGGGTGGTAACAGCTGCAGGTTCTCGGCAACTTCTTGACGAGGCCAAAGAAAACGGTTGCGTCGGTTTAACATGAACACGTGAAGTACGAGAGCGTGGAATTTCAGCAGAGCACAAGCAAAAACGCAACAGGAAACGAAAAGATTTGCATGAATTTAAGGCCATGTTGTATTTAATAATTAGGTTTCTATTTTTCACTTGGCTATAAAGACATAAATGGAAGGGGAAACAACTGATATTTCACAGCCTTGGCTGGTTGGCTATTTATATCGGACCGGATATCCACCCAATGCTTAGAACCTCCCCTGAATTAATTGTCTGGTGCGTGGTCTGCAGGCAATTTTTTTCAATTGGTCGTTTTTTAACGATTCTACACATTGTATGTTGTTATTAATTGTGCTTGCTCATACATGCTTGGCATACATTAAAAGAAATCTACCCAATAATAAATCCGAATATTGAAGGTGACTAAATTAATTCTAGAGAAACCAAAACTACTTTTCGACCATATATCGAGAATGATGGATTGAAAAAGTATACGATATATTGGTCGATGTCACCTACACCCTCTGCAGCCATAGTGGCCAATTATGATCATCATC
>PGFW01027162.1:1567-12723 GCA_003123925.1 Haematobia irritans
ACCAGGATCGGAAAAAATAATATTTTTTTTTTTCAGAAAAAACTTGAAGATATCCTCTAAAACTACTTGGAACATTTGTTAATTATGATGAACCGTTTCAAGTTTTTTCCAAAATATGTAGCGGCTTAATTTTGAACATAACGGTATATCAGAACCATAAAAACTAAACTTCATTTACATACAAATACTTACACTTAGAAAATTGTTATTTTGTATGGAAATCGCGATTTATATTCCAATTCAGGTAAATCGTGAACAAAAGTCAAAAGTTGTATTGAAATTAAAGCTTTCAGTTTTATACGAAATATATTTAACTAACTTTTTCTAGATTGAAACATAGATTTTTGTCCCATTTTTATTTTCTAGGCATTTTTAAAAATTTTAATTTAAATTTTTTTTTTTTCAAAACTTGAAATATATCTCCAAAACTACTTGGAAAATTGAAAAACAATTTAAGCACGGCTTAAAGAGAATATTAAGTCTGCTTTCTTTTAGCGCTGCCCGAGAAAAAATTGAGATATCATAAATTTGATACAATTAAGATATGAGTTGATCCTGAAAAATGGTAAATCTATCATATCTAATTACTATGGAATTAGATCTGATCAGATCTCAAAAATGTGCCTAGATCTAATGCTAAGATTGTAATTATATCTTTCCCATAATATTATTGGATCTAATGTTAGGTTTGGTCATATATGGAATTATATACATTTATATTTAATTCTATCTCATCATATGTTGGTATATCTGCTTATATCTAAAGGGGCCAATTTTGAGATCTAATCATATCTGACTAGATCTCTCAATTTTTACACGGGTGGATACCCTAACCCTGCCAGCATTTCAAAGTTCCATTTCATCCTCATCGCTACCACAGACTCGTAAAATTTCACCCACAACCATCGCGAACTGTGGATGGGGAAGCAATATCAAAATGTAATGAAAGTTTTTGCGCATCCACTACTGTTAGAAGAGCCATTTTATTTTTTTGTGAACGTCCAAGCGCAACCAGCTTGTTATAATTCTTATTTAAATAAAACGAAATTAAAGTTCTGAAAAACATAGATATTTAGCTTAAAATGTGAAAGGTATACTATGTGAACAACTTTTTTTGACTTTTCCAAATAGAATAAAGGATCGTTTTTCAAATAATTTTTCCAGCACGCTGTTCTCCATCGAAATAAACAAACTGCTGATAGACGCTGCCAATATGTAAACTGCTTACATTAAAACTCAACATCATTCTTTATTAATGGCAAAGAATTAGTTAAATGTGATGAGATTAAACGAAAAATGTTATATTATAAGAAATTTTAAAATGTTTATTCAAATCAATAAAACATTCTACACAATCGTGTTTTTTACTGAGCCACAGATGATTCTTGCTAAAGGGTGATTCTTTTGAGGTTTAGGATTTCATGCATTATAATTGACAGATCACGTGGATTTCAGACATCGGGTCAAAGAGAAAGATCTCAGTATTGCTTTGACCATTGTCATCATGAAATAAGACTTACGATCATGCCACAACGTTGAATTTCAGTGAATGGCCTAAGAAAATTGGCAGAAAATCGCTTTTTATCGACAAATTTTGTTCAGCGATGTACTCATTTCTGGTGAAGAGCTACGTAAAATAAGCAAATTGCCCGCATTTTGGAGTGAAGAGCAACCCAGAAAGCCCGTTCAAGAAACTGCCCAATTGCATCCCGAAAAAATCACTGTTTGGTGTGGTTTGTACGCTGGTGGAAATTCATTGGACCCGTATTTTTTTTCAAGATGCTGTTGGACGCCAAACGTTACGGTGGATGGCGATCGCTATCGTGTCATGCATAACAAACTTTTTGTTGCCAAATAAATGGAAGAACTGAATCTGGTTGACAATGTGTTTCAACAAATGCCGTACATGCCAACACAACTCTCGCGATCTATGGCCATTTTGAGGGAAAACTTCGGAAGAACAATCATCTCAAGAAATGTGACCGGCTAAGTTGGCCACCAAGATCATGCGATTTGACGCTTTTAGACCTATTTTTTGTGGGCTACGTCAAGTCTAAAGTCTACAGAAATTTTAAGCCAGCAACTATCAGCTTTTGGAAGACAACATTTCCGAAGAACTATTCGGGCTTATTCCGGCCGAAAATGCTCGAAAAATTGCCCAAAATTGGATAATTTCGCGAATGGGACCACCTAAGACGAGCCCGGTCACATTTAAATGAAATTATCTCAAAAAAGTAAAATGTCATGGACCAATCTAAAACTTTCAAAATAAAGAACCGAGAGATTTTGCAAATTTTATTGCGTTTTTTTTTTTTAAGTTATTCAAGCTCTTAACAAATCAACCCTTACAATTACTTAAAATGCACTTTTTCTGATAAGTTTGGCAGGAGTTCTGTATTGGCGTCCTTCGAAATTGGATCTAAATAGGCCACCTAATAGATCACTGAATGAGAAACTTTTTCGTGTAACTTGCGTGGTACAACTTCTCATAGTGACGTACGCTTTTCCGACGAGTTTTTGATGTCGTATATATGATTGTTTTCGACGTAGTGGGGATTCTCAGAAGCGCCCCCGAATTCAAAAAATTTTGGCAGGGAAACAATCACGAACTACAAGAAAACAGAGTACTCGTTTATCCACACGCTCACAAAAAATCGCTTCTGTAACATATACTCCCAAACATATTTTGCTTCAAGCATATACATTTTTGGGTATTGCCCAAACATTTATATGTTTGATCTCTTCCAATATATAATAAGTTTGAAAGCATATTAGTCTAAACAATATCTTTTTTTTTTCTTTTCAACGATACTGGGCCTCCTTTTTCTTTTTTTTCCCCAGTCGCTCCTGGATAACGGGCGAGTTGCAGCTTTAAGGAACATACTTGCCTTCATCAGGGTTGGTTATTCTGAGTTCTTTCAAGAGAACGAGCAGAGGGGAAGTTTCTGGGAACGAGGCCGCCGCATTGAAGAAGATAGATTTGAAAATCACATCGAGGATCACAATGACTATACTGGTCTAAAGTGGGGCATCCAGATATAAACATTGATGTCACCCTCTACACCTAACCTATACCTAAACAATATATGTTTTGGGTAGTCTAAGCTTCCCAAACATTTGATATTTTTTGCATCCAAATTCAATCAATGTTGTCATCCCAAAAAACCAATATGTTATATTAGTGAACATATTATATATGTTTGGAAGCATTTTGCCCAAATATATATATGCTTAAAACAATCTCCCAAAAATATTGTGCAATCAAAATTTTATTTATTTATTATATATTTTACAATCATAACGATTATGAAAATAAATCAGGTAATATAGGTTAGCTAACAATAAGGTTTTCGACGCTGAATTGCCTCAAATTTTGTTTCTCCCAAATTGTATACTTCCCCCACATCTTTCTCACTTCTACGAGATTTTCTTAGTTCTTAGCACGCTTTTTCTGTAATACAAACATTGTAGAAGAAATTATTCAATTGTATGATTTTTTTTTATTTTAGTTTTACCTTTTGCCGGATGGGGATTCGAACAGCGGACCACACAGTTTGTAAGGATCAAAGAAGTAGCTGATCAATTGTTTCGAATTCATTTGGCATAAGCCGGCTATCAATGTAAAACCTTTTTTCGGAGGGTTCAAGTGTGGTTTTTGTTGGGTTTAATAAACTGCCTGAATTTATTCTGATAATTGGTTGATAAGTTTTGCTGCAAGTAGAGGTCTGCTGATGAGGAATGTGGTAATTCCGAAACGTGCGTCCATCCAACCCACTTGCAGTCTATAGGGCTTTGCCCAAATAAATTTGACAAACATTCTTTTCCTCTGTTGGTTAAGCTACTCTTGTAGTTTAGTCAATGTATGGTTTTAAGCTGAAATAAAAAAAAAAACGACAACAATGCTTAAAGAACAAAACCAACAATAACAAAACAAAACAAATGGAAAAAGAAGAGGAGGCACGCTCAAAATAAACCCAGCCATGTGAATTCAAATCGATGATTTGACAGTGGCATAGGAAAAGAGATATGTTTGTTTCGAATTCATTTGGCATAAGCCGGCTATCAACTGGTAAAACTTTTTTCGGAGGGTCAAGTGTGGTTATTGTGGGTTTAATAAACTGCCTGAATTTATTTCTGATAATTGGTGATATAGTTTTGCTGCAAGTAGAGGATGCTGTATAGGAATGTGGTAATTCCGAAACGTGATGTCCATCCAACCATCTTGCAGTCTATAGGGCTTTGCCCAAATAAATTTGACAAACATTCTTTTCCTCTGTTGGTTAAGCTACTCTTGTAGTTTAGTCAATGTATGGTTTTAAGCTGAAATAAAAAAAAAAAAACGACAACAATGCTTAAAGAACAAAACCAACAATAACAAAACAAACAACATGGAAAAATAAAAATGTAAATTTTACAATAACAAGCAACAACCACCAATTTAATTCAATATCGCCTCCCTGTTTAATAGCGCTCCAGCTACTAAACACATATATGTTTATAGGCTATTTCTAAATTAATATATGTTTGCCATCCAAGCATATTATATTTACAAACATTTTATGTCCCAAACATAATATGTTCTAACATATTAACATATATGTCCAAACATGTTATCGCTATTTTATGAACATATCTGATTGCACTCAAAAATATGGCTTTGTTTAAAAATTTGTGTTCCAAACATATAATGTTTATAGCCAAACATATGAAAAACAGCCTTTTTCATCCGTGCAGGACATCTCCAAAAAATATGCAACACTGTTCTCAGCTGTTTAAAAACAATCACAGAAAACAAGTGAAATTTTACATTTTTAATGTATGAAATGCTCCAATTAGTAATAAATATTTACTGCTGCGATTTATGACGCTGTACCACTTTGAATTTCATTTTAAAGGTGGGTATTAAGTTCGAGTTTAGCCGCTAAAATCGTCATTTTTTCACGATTACTTCTTTTAATAATCCATTTTAAGGAATACAAACTTTGTGAAAATTAGCTTTGGGCTATTCCCCATCAAGTTATAATAAAATTTGCAACAAACATGTATAATTTTATGCCTTTTTTTACTGGTTTAGTTTTCACTTTAGCGGCTGAACTCGAAGTTAGTACTCACATTAAACAATAAATTGCTATTGTGAATCTCACAAAAGCGTCATTTTATCCAGTGTTTGCCAACTCCCCAAGGCCAAAAAGCACCAAACATATATTATAAATTCTAACATACCACCTTCCGCCACAAAATCGAAAATTAAATGCTCTACAAAAAAAAAAAAAAAAAAAAAAAAAAAAAAACTGCCGAAGATGTATTATAGAACTTTTGTGAATTGAATTTTAAGAAGTTAAGGTGGGTATTAAGATCGAGTTTAGCTGCTAAAATAGTCATTTTTCACAATTACTTTTCTTTAATAATTAATTTTAAGGAATACAAACTTTGTGAAAATTTTCTTTTAACTATTCCCCATCAAGTTATAATAAAATTTGCAGCAAATATGCATAATTTTATGCCTTTTTTCCTGATATAGTTTTCACTTTAGCGGCAAAACTCGAACATTTTGATCAGTGATGTTTTTCAACTTTCAAAATATTAATATATGGAAGGAGTCTATTGCTTATTTCAGTTGTGCGTGCTTTTGTGAATTTAATACAAACGTTTTTAATGACATCTTTACCAAATTCAAAAATTCGACAACTCATCAGCTCGACTTTCTCAGAAATACCCTAAATAACAATATTATTAAAAAATAAATCAATACCAACTTCATTACATCAAATTTTCTATATTTGAATAAATTTGATTTTCTTCGCTCTTGAAAGTCTAATCAAAATTTTTGTATCAATTACTTAATACTGTTCAAAATAAAAAAAGCACCAAAAGCACTAAATGAAAATGCCAGAAAGCACCAAGTTGGTGCTTTTTTTGAAAAGGCACCAAAAAGGCAATTTGGTGCTTTTTAGAAATCAAAAAGCACTAAATTTGGTGCTAAAAGCACCAAATTGGCAACACTGGATTTTATCAAAATGCAGATTGCAGCACCGACACGACTTGCACCAGAGAGCATAGACATTATAATACATAGATGAGCCATGGGTGTCAAACTATGTTTGACAGTTCCGAAGATTACGAATAAACGAGAAAAATAAGAGCACGCTTACATTCTCTTTCGTTTTCCTTTTTGTAGTTTGCCAATTTTTCACAAAATTAGAACATTTAAGATGCATCAGAGGATTTATAAATAAATGAATATATTAAAAGTTCATATTTGAACAAAAAGCTGTGACCAAAACTGCGAAAATACGAAATTTAATTTTGAGCAGCATTGCTCTTTACGAACAACACAAAAGCATGTGCGCGAAAATTAATGTTTGGGATGACTCTTTACGAAACAAAATCAAAACGGAATGTCAGAAAATTAATTTTTTGAACTGATACATTTTTTTAACGAGAATAGTGGATCATCTATGTATTATAATGTTTATGCCAGAGAGTATTAAGAAAACAAGAGAACGAAACTGTCAAGCGAACTGCGACAGTAGGTGGCAGTCATGAGGAAATTTCTCTAATATCATGCACTTTTTGTCGGCGCTTCTCTCAAATATCATACAGTTTGCGTCGGCGTCACCCAGTTCAGTTCTCTGCCGGCCTTATTAAACGTAAGAAAAATAGGGATTAGAACCTACTATATAAATCTTTTCATTCTATTAAATTTTTTGGCAGACAATTTGAAATTATAATTGTCGATGCCTTAATAAAGAATTTATCAAAACAGCGCTTCGACCGCAACGTCGGTTATACCAAAGCTGCAGGCATTGCGCGACATCTATACGGTTGACATTTGTTGTTTTTGTAGAAGAGAAATTTTCGTCCTCCTGTTTTCTTAATACTCTCTGCTTGCACTGATGAGATGTTCTGAATAGAGCAACAGTGCAACGATGTTCTGGATAGTACATACAAATGTTGCATCCAGTGCTAAAAGAAAACAGACCTATTGTTTAGGAATTTCGGATTTTTTTTAAATTTAATATGGTGAACCGTTTTCAAGTTATTCCAATATAGTATGTAGTGGAAGTGCCTTAATTTTGAACATAACGACATACATATATCGAGCTGTTAGAAAAAAACCAAGTGCAGATTTGGATTAAGCGACCTCAAATTAGTAAAAATTTGCTATAAATTTCAAATCAACACAATAAAAGTTAAATTTTGTTTCCTTGTGTGACCGATTGATAACTTCTTAATATAGAAACACATGCATATCCGGTTCAAAATATTCATGTTTTTGACTCTGGTATTTAACAAAAGCAAGATTTTCAAGATTTTCTTCCCGCATTAACTCGTTTTGCCCAAATTTGTAAGGATGCATTGTTCAGCTATACTGCAAAAGATGATTTAGCACATTAAGGTTTATTTAACACACTTTCTCAAAATATTACAATTATTTAGTCAAACAATACTGTACCATTAAACATTATATCGCTTTTAAGATGCTGCTAACACAAAAGGTCTAAATCATTCGCGGTAGTACTAAGGTACCGACCAAAAGTGAAAAATAGTTGAAAAAAGTATATGTAACTTCATTTCCATCCTGGTGTGCACTAGTTGATCATGAACTTAGTAGAGGACTATAAACAAAATACG
The DNA here is from genome assembly GCA_003123925.1 of Haematobia irritans. Taxonomy (NCBI): domain Eukaryota; kingdom Metazoa; phylum Arthropoda; class Insecta; order Diptera; family Muscidae; genus Haematobia; species Haematobia irritans. The sequence goes on from PGFW01027162.1 coordinate 9,203, forward strand.
GGTATTCTCACAATTTAAGTTATTCTAATTCAAAGATTTTATGAATTTTTCTTTAATATTAATTCAGACTGAACGGAATGAAACAATAATCTAAATTTTCGTTCTCAATGTTGTTCATTTTTTCAAGTCCCTTGAAATAGAAAAATACCGAAGGATGACGTTAGTGTACAAAAAATAAGCATGACATTCCGGGGTTAATAACGTTTCGAGAATACTTTCGGTAAAAACAGTGTAGGCATGATGCCACCATACTACGTAGTTCACTTTCCTATGTACAGATATTAAAATAAACTAACATTTTCTTAACATTTTATTATTTGAAATTTGAATTAACGGTCACTGCAAATCCACCATCTAATACGTCTTTGAATAGCACCATAAGAAAAAAAAACAGCAACTAATCGACTTTTACAAAATAATGATTGCTTGCTATAAAACTATGTGCAGCAAATAAAAAATTGAACATCATTGTCGCTTGCTATAATTTTCGCAATCCTAATAATGCAAATTCGAAGGGTGGGTGCTGCTCAGAAACAGAATTGGCAAAATGTCTTCAAGATAAAAAGCTGCTAGATTTTCGAAAAACTCGTAAAATATTAACAACAAAGCAAAAAAGTAAGCAAGTAAATCTTCTCCGACAAAAACTGAAAAACAACTCAACCAGCCACTTAAAAACATGAAGTGTAGAGTATAATGTATTGAGGTGGTGAGGGGTGTGCGTGTTTTGTATGCTTTGTTGTGGTGTGGTGTGTGCGGCGCTAACGGAAACCTCAGCCATCTCCCACTGAGAAGTTAAATATAATGGCATTTTGCTATAACGGATTTTACTGCCTACTATTACTGCGACCCTGTCATGATTTGCACGTAGAAAATTCGTTTTTAAATAATAAATTTTTGTTAAATAATAAAAATTGCCTTATAGACGAGTTAAAAGGAGACAGGCGACGGAACTTTTAGATATTTTGTGAATAAAAAATTATAATAATAAATATTTAGAGGCATTAAGAGCACTAAACTGCCTTGCCTTGTTCGTTCAATCCGCTTGGTTGGGTAGACATTTGTATTTGTATTCATTTGTTGTTTTTCACTGAGTGAGAGATATTGAGCAGTAGCAGAAAATAATGTCTCTTATGGATCTCCTGCTAAAATTTTAGCAGGCAACGTACACACACATCCATATGTTCAAATTGTGTATAACATAACACCATATAAATAAAGCTTTCTCTGTTGCTATCGCCTCTTTTGTATCCGAAAAGAACATTGTACAGAGCGCTCAAGCACGCTACATGTGGAGAATAGCGTTTCGTCTTTCAAACTCTAAACAAAATGGGTTGTTTTTGTCTCCTTTTTGCCTCTTTGATTACAACAGTAATCAAAATATTTGATGTACAGTACCACACTGTAAACACTCTTCCGACAGAATTATTTCAGTGACATTTCATTTTATTATTACAAAAGTATTTGATCTCTTGATCGGAAAAAGTATCGTGTAGATTAAGCGTGAATATGTTATTGTTTTATATTCGGTTGGAAAACTCAAAGCCATAGGATTAGATGATAAAAACCGCGTTTATATAATTATCGATCGGCTGCTTACGCAAAATCCGCAAATTTGAGGAAGCTCTAGAGGACGCAGAAGGAACTATAAAACTGAATTCAACATGGGCAAAGGGTTATTCGAGGAAGGAGGAGCACCCGGCTTAGGAGATTATATAATGGCTTGCGCCTCTGTAAATGGGCGATGTGGCTCGCCGAACGTGTTTGTCGCCAAGTGGGGTCAGAATAAATGGCCCCTCCGCATGCCACTTTATCGGTATAGGGGAGACGAGAGGCTCCGGAAGTTAAATCTGCGGATAGGGTTATATGGGAGCTATATATAATTATGGAACAATTTTTCGATTATTCTTAGAGGGAATATACTAACACGACGTACAAAAATTCAACTAGATTTGTGTAGTTATTAGAGGGAGTAAACTAACTAACATTACGGTTAGTATGAAATGTGCTTGCCAAAGTGGCTCCGTAAATCAAATCTGGGCATTGGTAATAGAAGTGGTTGTCAAGTGAACTCCGGGATTTTTCGAGATCCCTAATTTTCAGAATTTTTAAACTATATTGGGTAATAACAATTGTTAATATACAAAGCCAATTTGGTTTAATTTAATTTGATTAAAAACCTGTAAGTAAAGTAGAAAGTCGGACGGTGCCGACTATAGGTATTCAGACAATAGTTGGCTGTCATAACAAACAAATACAATTAAATTGGTTGTGATTGCCAATTTTACTGTCAATTGGTGAGGCAAGATTCCGGTAGTAGATGGAACCAAATAAATTGGTTGGCAAAAAAATTGGTTGTCACAACAAATTTGTTTTCTGTGTGTAGATATGTATTAGAAATAAAGGAAAATGAAAAGTCATTTTTGAAAGTTTTCGACTTAGCAGTGGCGATTTTACAAGGAAGATGTTTGTATTTTGGCCATTTTTGCCCGAATCAGAAACATATATATGAGGAATGTATCTAAATCTGAACCGATTTCAATCAAATTGGGCACGCCAGTTAAATTGTGAATTCCACTCCCCCGGTGAAAAATTTTCACGTAAATCGGATTACAACTTTTACCTCATATGAGTGAAAATCGGGTGAAAGATGTATATGGGAAGCTATATATGTGAGCATATCTAAATCTGAACCGATTTTAACCAAATTGGCACGCACAGAATTTTAAATCTACTCCCTATGCAAAATTTCATATAAATCGAGTAAAAGTCAGCTTCTGGAGCCATATCAATAATAGGGAATAAGGGAAGAGCTATACCTAAAATTGAACCGATTCTTCCAAATCAATAGGGTCATTTGGTACAAAACATACTTGTGCCAAATTTGAAGGCGATTCGACTAAATCTGTGAACTTAGACATTGATCACAAAATTGTGTTCACAGACAGACGGACATGGCTAGATCGACTCAGGGGCTAGCCCTGAGCAATATTGCCAAAGACACCTAGTGTCTATCTCGTCTCCTTCTGGGTGTTGAAAACATATGCACTAACTTATAATATCCTGTTCCACAGTGTGGCGCAGGGTATAAAAAATCCTAAAAAGTCACAAATTTAACAAATTGGGTCCCAAAATTCGGTATTTTGAATACAGAAAAAATCCCGGTATTCAAAATAAAAATTCCCGAATGCCATTCCTAGTGTGAGACCAATATTTCGATGTATTGCGAGTACAAAAGGAATGTCAAAGTTAGTATACCCCGATCATGAGGTAGAGGGTATAAAAAACGATCAATATATATATATAGTGCCTTTATTTTGTTTTTTTTTTTTTTTTTGCATTAACACATCACCCACATTATGCAGGCTTTCGTTTGCGTGCTAATCACACTAGTTTTGCAATTATTTTTAATGGGAAAAATCTAAACAATCCGATCCCGATAATAACGGGGCTCACGGGACTTTTCGTTAGCAATATAGGCAATACATTTTTTTTTGGTGGTAGCGGAAATTTCGTTAAATTCT
>PGFW01027170.1:3729-17060 GCA_003123925.1 Haematobia irritans
TGAGGAAAATTTCATAGACATTTTTTCTTTAGAAAAAAATTTTATTACAACTTTTTTTTTTCTTTAAAGAAAATTTTTTTGTAGAGAAAATTTCAAAGAATTTTTTTTGTTATAGAGAGAATTTAATATAGAATTTCCTCTAAAAGAAATGTCATAGAATTTTTTTTCATAAGAGAAAATTTTTAATAGAATGTTTTTCTTTAGAGAAAAGTTCATAGAACTATTTTTCTTTAGAGAATATTTCAAGAAATTTTTGTTAGAAAAAATTTCATAGAAATCGTTTCTTTTATAAAAATTGTATCGAATTTTTTTCTTTAGAGAAAAATATATAGAAATTTTTTCTTTAGAGAAAATTTCATAGAAATTATTTTTTTTTAGGGAAAATTTCATAAAAATCTTTAGGGAAAATTTTATAGAAATCGTTTCTTTAGAGAAAATTATATAGAATTTTTTTCTTTAGAGAAAATTTCATAGAAATGTTTGCTTTAAAGGAAAATTTTTCAATAAGAAATGTTTGCTTAAAAAAAATTTTCATAGAAATATTTCTTTAGGAAAATTCAATAGAAATGTTTGCTTTATAAAAATTATCATTACACATTTTTTTCGTTAAAAAAATTCATGAGAAATGTTTTGCTTTAATAGAAAATTTCATACAAATTTTTTTCGTTAAGAAATATTCATAGAAAATTTTTCGTTAGGGAAAATTACATAAGAATTTTTTTCATAAGAGAAAATTTAAATAGAATTTTTTCTTTAGAGAAAGTTCATAGAACTATTTTTCTTTTATAGAATATTTCCAAGAAATTTGATGTGTTAGAAAAATTTTATAGAAATCGTCTCTTTAGAGAAATTTGTATTCGAATTTTTTTCTTTAGGAAAAATATATAGAAATTTTTTCTTATACACTGTTTAGAAAAATATGTTTATTTTTTTCATATGGTTTTATTCGCGGATATTAAAGCAAAATGTGTTTCGGGGCACAATTTTTAAACAACAATATATTTAAGTGCCAAACATGTAATTTTCCTAAACTAACACTAGATGTTGGGACAACATATGTTAATTGTTAGAAATATATTATGTTTGGGGCATGAATGTTTCATAAAATAATATGTGTGAATGTAAAACATATATAAAATATACAAATTTCGAGTAAACATATATATGTTGTGTATATTTTATTCAGAAGCGAACAGAGAGAGAGAGAGTGTGTATGAGAAAAGAAATAAGAGATCGGGAAACCCCGGGAAGGGTTGTCGAAAGATATCAACATAACACAGCGAGGGAATTCAAAAGGAGCAATTTCTGTGAAACTGCTTGTATGTTGTTTTCGGGAAGTCCCAAATATTATTTTATTTGAATACTCGTGTAAAGGAGAATAAGACCATTCGGAGCGGGCATTAAGTTCGAGTTTTGCTAAAAATTGAAAAAGTGTTCATTTTCATTTAAAATGAAATTATTAAAGAAAAGTAAAAGGCAAAAACAGGGTTTCATTTTTAGAACGATAATGCCAACTTAAAATACCGGTCTTAAGGGTAAAAATGAAATTAAGTTACTAAACCGTAATTTTAAATGCATTTAATAATGGTGTTAAATCTAGTAAAAAACTGTTCACGGCTAACTAAAATTTATGTGTATATATTAAAAATTATTTATGTATGTTTATACTCGACTCCACGTTCTTCTTTGTTTAGAGTTTTTTGAAATTACCAAAAAACAGTTTTTGCCTTACAAATTGTTTAATTTGCAATAAAAAAAAATTTATCCAAAAGCGTCAGTCCCAATTTCGTTTATATCAGCACTGTTCTTTCTGACTGTAAATTCATTTAATAACACATTTCCGAAGTTTCATTGTAAAAATTTTCATTTAAATATATTAAAAATATAAAATACAAAAATTAAAAAAAAAAATTGGTGTTCCGTCGGAGTTAGGATTAGAACCCAGGACCTTTTGCATGCAAGGCGGACATGCTATACCACTGCTCCACGTAGGTCCAAAAATATATGTTTTTCCTGTTTGAAATAATATTTTTTGGTTTGGCATTCGGCTCGTGGGCCGCTGCAAACTATCGCTATATTAAATGTAAACTTATAATCGATAATTGTTCTATTGGTAAACTATAACAGCTACGTAGCCCAGTGGTAGTGTGTTTGGCTTACACAAATTGCATGTTCCCGGTTCGATTTCTCAGTCATGGCGAAAGGTAAAATTATAAATTGAATAATTTCTTGCAAGCATTATTGGTATTACAGAAAAAGAGGTGCCAAGAACTTAAAAAAATTCGTGGAAGTGAAAAATTATGTGAGGGAATGAGCACAATCTTCTTTGCGGAAAATTTCTCCAAGCATATAATATTTTGCTCAAAATGTTTGCACAACATATAATGTTCACATAAAAATAAACATAATTAAGTTTCGGCAGTTAGCACTAATATATGTGGCTTCCTGCCAAAAATATGTTTTAGTAACATATTGTTAGAAGAACGCGATTTTTTCTGAGGGTGTATTTAATGTTAGCCTGATACCGAAAACAGGCAATTGACGTCCAAATTCATTATATTCTAATATGACAATTATTAAAGTTATATGAAAAGATGATGTAAACAGTGGAGAAAAGATGATTCCAAATTTGGTAAGAGGAGATTTCCCAAATGTTTTCTCCATAAGGAGTTAGCATAAAGGGCCCAAAATTGAGTTATCTCTCCCAGCCAGATCTATACTAAAAGGCTGTGGAAAGGTTCATTCGCCCGAACCGAAACATGTACAGTCCAGGCGTGTATAGATTTGTATCTGGCGTTTTCTTTTCAATGGCTCTATTAACCATGTTCCTTAATCTATATCTGTCCATAACGCTCGAAAAATAATTGTATAATTAGAAATTTTTTCTTTAGAGAAAATTTCATAGAAACTAGTTTTTTAGGGAAAATTTCATAGAAATCGTTTCTTTAGAGAAAGGCATATTATATAGAATTTTTTTCTTTAGAGAAAAGTTCACAGAAATTATTTATTTATTGGGAAAATTTCATAGAATTGTTTGCTTTAGAGAAAATTTCATACAAATTTTTTCGTTAGAAAAAATTCATAGAAAATTCATAGAAAATTTTCCCTAAAAAAATAGTTTCTATGAAATTTTCTCTAAAGAAAAAATTTCTAATTATACAATTATTTTTCGAGCTTTATATTTTTCTTTAGAGAAAATTATATACATTTTTTTTATTTAGACAAAATTATATAGAAATGTTTGCTTTAGAGAAAATTTCATGGAAAAAATTTCATAGAAATTTTCTCCATATAGAAATGTTTGCTTTAGAGAAAATTTCATAGAAATTTTTTCTTCAGAGAAAATAACGTAGAAATTTTTTCATAGAAAATTTTTTCTGTAGAGAAAATTTCATAGAAAATTTTTTCATTAGAGAAAATTTCATAAATTTATTTTTTTGTTACAGAAAATTTCAAAGAATTTTTTTTTTTGATAGAGAAAATTTCATAGAAATTTTTTCGGTAGAGAAAATTTCATAGAGATTTTCCGTTAGGGAAAATTACATAGAAATGTTTTCTTTAGAGAAAATTTCATAGGAAGTTGTTTCTTCAGAGAAAATTTCATAGAAATGTCTTCTTTAGAGAAACTTCATATAAAGTTTTTTTTTTTTCCTTAGAGAAGCTTTTCATAGTAATTTTTTTCGTTAGAGAAAATTTCATAGACATTTTTTTTCGTCATAGAAAACTATATATAGAAAGTTTTTCTTATGAGAAAATTTGATAGAATTTTTTCTTAGAGAAAATTGATAGAATTTTTTCTTAAGGAAAATTTTCATAGCCAAATTTTTTTTCCATTAAGAGAAAATTTTTATAAAAATTTTTTAATTTAGAGGAAATTTCATAAGAATTTTGTTAGAAGAAATTTCGATTAGTGAATTTTTGTTGGAGAAAATTTATCCAAGAAATTATTAGAAATATATCATAGATTATTTTTTTTGTTTACCAAGAAAATTTTCAAGGATTTTTTTGTTAGAGAAATTCAATAGAAATTTCTCTTCAGGAAAATTTCATAGAAAATTTTGTAAGTGGAAAATTTCACAGATTTTTTCTTTTTTTATAAAGAATTTTTTCTTTAGAGAAATTTTATAGAAATGTTTGTCTTTAGGGAAAAGTTTTCTTAAAAATGTATTTTTAGGGAAAGATTTTCATAGTAAATTTTTTCGTTAAGAAATTTTTTGGAATTTTTCTCCGACAGCAGAAAATTTTATAGAATTTTTTTCGTTGAGAGAAGCTTTCATAGAAATTTTTTCGTTAGAGATAATTTTCCATAGAAATTTTTTTTCTTCAGAGAAACCATTATAGAAAGTGTTTCTTAGAGAAAATTTTATAGAAATTTTTTCTTAGAGAAAATTGCATAGCAATTTTTTTCTTTAGAGAAAATTTCATGGAAATTTTTTATTTAGAGAAAATTTCATGGAAATTTTTTATTTAGAGAAAATTATCATAGAATTTTTTAGAAGAAAATTTTCATAGAATTTTTCGTTAGAGAAAATTTTTATTAGAAATTTTGGTTAAGCAGAAAATTATATTAGAAATGTTTTCTTTATAGAGAAAATATTTCAGTAGTTTTTCTTCAGAGAAAATTTCATAGAAATATTTTCGTCAGCGGAAAATTTCACAGAATTTTTCTTTTTATAGAAAATTTTTTCTTTTAGGGATAAATTTCATAGAAAATTTTTTCATTTAGAGAAAATTTTATATAATTTTTCTCGTTAGAGAAAATTTTATAGAATTTTTTCGTTAGAGAAACTTTCATAGACATTTTTTCGTTAGAGAAAGTTTTTCTTAGAAAAACTTTGATAGAAATTTTTTCGTAGAGAAAATTTCATAGATATTTTTTTAGAGAAAATTTCATAGAATTTTTTTAGAGAAAATTTCATAGAAATTTTTTAGAGAAAATTCAATAGATTTTTTTTGTTAGAGAAAATGTCAAAGAATTTTTTCTTTCAGAGAAAATTTCATAGAAATATCTCGTTAGGGAAAATGTCGAGTTTTCTTTTTCATTGAAATTTTTTTCGTTAGAGAAAATTTTATAGAATTTTTTTCGTTAGAGAAACTCTTTCATTTAGAAAATTTTTTCGGTTTAGAGAAACTTTCATAAGAAATTTTTTCGTATAAGAAATATTATATAAAAATTTCTTCTTTTAGAGAAAATTTCATAGAAATTTTTTTTCTTAGGGAAATTCATAGAAATTTTTTAGTTTTTTAAGAGAAAAATTTCATATGAAATTTTTCTTCAGAAAAAATATCAACAGAACGGAGAATGGGCTAGGGCGTTGAACATTTTCCCTTTTTTTTCTTTTTTCAATGAAATTTTTCTTTAGAGAAAAATTTCATAGAAAAATGTTGTCTTAGCGGAAAATTTCTTAGAAATATGTGTCTTTAGAGAAAATTTCATAGAAATTTTGCGTTAGAGAAAAATATTAATAGAATTTTTTTTTCGCTCGTAGAGAAATTTTTATCTAGAATTTTTTTTCGTTAGAGGAAACTCTTCAATAGAACATTTTTTCGTTAGAGAAATTATAATTATAGAAATTTTTTTGTTAGAAAAAATTATATAGACATTATTTTTCTATTGAGAAAATATTTATAGAATTGTTTTTTTCCGTTTAGAGAAAATTTCATAGAAATTTTATTTCTTCAGAGAAAAATAATCACAGAAAGTTTTTCTTAGAGAAAATTTCACAGCAATTTTTTTCTTTAGAGGAAAATTTCATAGAAAATTTTCTATTTATAGAAAAATTTTCATAAAGAAATTTTGCGTTTTATGGAAAATTTCATAGAATTATTTTTCTTTAGGGAAAATTTCCAAAAAAGATGTGTGTTTTTTTTCTTGTTTAGAGAAAATATTCATAGAAATTTTTTTCTTCAGCAGAAAAAATATCACAGAAAGTTTTTTCTTAGAGAAAATTTATAGAATTTTTTCGTTTAGAGAAATATTTCATAGAAATTTTCTTTAGAGAAAATTTCATAAGAAATTTTTCTTTAGGGAAAATTTCATAGAAATTTTTTTTCTTCAGAGAATATTTCATAGAAATTTTTTCTTTTAAAATTATTTCTTTAGGGAAAATTTCAAAAAGATGTGTGTTTTAGAGAAAAATTCATAGAAATGTTTCTTCTAGAGAATTTTTTTTTAGAAATTTTTTCTTTAGAGAAAATATCATAAAAATTTGTTCTTGGAAAAATTTTTGTTTTTAGAGACAATTTTTGTAAAATTTTTTCTTTAGAGAAAATTCCCTTTAAAATTATTTATTTATAAAATTTAAAAGACTCTTGTTCGTTACAGAAAAATGTATACAATTTTTTTCTTTTTATTGAAAATTTCAAAGAATTTTTTTTTTGTCATAAAGGCCTTCTTTATTTGCCCTCATCTTCTCTTTCTGCCATAATTTTTACTTAGTGGCATTAGAAGAAATATCAACACCATTGAGACTCACATTTACGCACATTGATCTTTGGTCTTATATGGCCATTGTTGCTCATACCGTCTTGCAAATACATAGAGTGGGACATTTTGAGCCGAGTTAATAACACACATCAACACCACTAAATCTTATCATTTTTCGCATATGATGTACAAGAGATCATGACTATCTGAATCACTGACTTGCTGACTGGCTGGCTGACACATTGGCTGGATGGATGTGTGTGTGTGTGAAAGAAAGAGTCGTCATCCTTAACGCAATGAATTCATTTCACTCCCCCCTTTTAACACCCACAGCAATTTAGAACAGCAATGACACTAACAAAGTTAGCTACTAGCCCACACATACAAAGATACGTCTATGTAAGCAAATGATACTCATTGTAATCCTTCCCAATGGGCCTCATACTAACACCATAACATATGTTTCTGTAGACACATGGATTAGTGGAGAATAAAATTGAAAGGGTCAGGAATGAATAGTCCTTAGGAAAAACGGATTATCTCTAACGTCGAAATACTGCAGATACAATGTAACAGTAAGAGACGCAGAAAGTGGTTTTGTAAATGTACATGGGGGAATATGTTTATGGAACTTTTTATGACATTTACACACACGAAAAAATTTTTATAAAATTTCTAAGAAATTTTCTCTTGAGAAAAAAAAAATCTCAGAAAAAAAATTTCTTTGGATTTTAGAAATTTAGAAAATTGAACTTTTTTCAAAAGAAAATAATTTTATGAAATTATCTCTTAAGAAAATATTTTTATGAATTTACAAAACAATTCTAAGTAATTGGCTTTAATGAAACAATTTTTAAGCTCATTCTCAAAAAAAAAAATCTAAGAAGTTTTCTCTAAAGAAAGATATTTTGACTGAACAAGGAATTTCTAAAAAAAATGCTGAGGTCTGCACGCCAGAGAAGGAAATATGACACCTCAAAAAAACATGTTTCACAGAGAGGCAATAATGTTATTTTGTATGTGACATGTAACATGTTTGTCACTAAAAATGTTATTTTCTCGTCAAATATAAGCCTGCTTGCCGAAATCAGATACATGGTTTCCGAGAAAATAGCATGGTGTGCGAAAAACCATGGTTAACATGGTCACACCCAAAAATAACAATTTTGCTCTGTTAAAACATGTTTGAAGGGATCAATATTCCTTCTCCTGGGTGTGCCGAAGCAGGAATTCCTTCTAACGCAAGTGCTCTTTACTCATCAAGGATGCCTAGTGTGTCCCAACGAAAAGTTACCAAAGCAGGCAGCTGCAGGGATGTTGAACAAAATGTGAATACGGTCTATAGACGTATTCGACAGATTCTCTAAATAAGTCTATGTAAGAAAACAAATTTCTCTGGGGAAAAAAATTTACGAAATTTCTATGAAATTTTCTCTAAAGAAAAAAATTATATGAAAATTGAAAAAAACTATGTATAATTTTTCTCTAAGAGAAAAAAATGATAAAATTTTCAGAAATTTCCTAAGAATAAATATCTAATTGAGATTATGAAGAATATAATATCTATGAAGATATCTACAAGAACCAGGCTTATAAAATTATTACGAAATTTTTCAACAGACAAAAATGTCTATAACAATTTCCTCATACAGAAAAAAATTCTATAAAATTTTCTTATAAGAACAAAATTTCGCATTTTGAATTGCTCAAAAAAAAAAAAAATTCTATGAAATTTTATCTCCACTATAATTAATGTCTATGAAAATTTTCACTAAAGAAAACGTAATTTCTACTGAAAATTTCTCTAAAGAAAAAAAAATAATATGATAATTTTCTGTTTAGAAGATTTTCTTTTTACCAAATGTTTCTTTAAAAAAAATTCCCTTAGAGAAAAATTTTTATAAAATTTCCCTTAAGTATAAAATTTATGAAATGTTTATTTCCACATAATATATCTATGAAATTTTTGGGGAGAACATCGGGTAAAAGAAAACTAGAATCGTTCTATGAAATATTCTCTAAAGGAAAAAATTTATATGAAATTTTCTTGTTAAGAAAATTTTGTTTACCGAAATTTTTTCTTTAAAAAAATTTCCCTAAGGAAAAAGTGTTTAAAAAATTTCCCTTAAGTATAAATTGTTATGGGATTTTCCTCTACAGAAAAACGCTCCATAAAAATTAACAAAATTTTTTACAGACAAAAAGTCTATAAAATTTTCTCTAAAGAAAAAAATTCTGTGAAATTTTCTGTAAACAAAACAGTGTCTGTCTCTAAAGAAAAATTTCTCTTAAGAAAAAAAAACTTCTATGAAATTTTCTGTAATTTTTTTTTTGCGAAATTTTCTCTACAAAATTTTCCCTAGGGAAAAATGTTTATAAAATTTCCCTTAAGAATAAATTTTTATTTTATTTTCTCTACAGAAAAATAGGCTATAAAACTATAAAAAATAAAAATATATATAATATATAAAAAAATATATATAAAAAAATGTATACAGACAAACAGTCTATAAAATTTTCTCTAAAGAAAAAAATTCTGTGAAATTTTCTGTAAACAAAATACAGTGTGATACAATTGTCTCTAAAGAAAAATGCCCCATGAAGTTGTCCCCAGAAAAATTGTCTGTGAAATTTTCTCTTAAGAAAAAAAAAAAAAAACTTCTATGAAATTTTTCTGTAAATTTTTTTTTTGCCGAAATTTTCTCCTACAAAATTTTCTCCTAGGGAAAAATGTTTATAAAATTTTTAGAAAATTTCCCTTTTCAGTATTAAAATTTTATTGGATTTTCTGTACAAAAAAAAACAGGCTATAAAAATTTACGAAATTTTTTTACAGACAAAAAGTTTATAAAATTTTCTCTAAAGAAAAAAATTCTGTGAAATTTTTTGTAAACAAAACAGTGTATAACAATTGTCTCTAAAGAAAAATGCCCATGAAGTTGTCCCCAAAAAATGTCTATGAAATTTTCTCTTAAAAAAAAAAACTTCTATGAAATTTTCTGTAAAAATTTTTTTTTGCGAAAATTTTTCTCTACAAAAATTCCAGAAAAATTTTTATAAAATTTTTGAAAACTTTTCCTCTAAGAATAAATTTTTCTATTGAGAATTTCATACAAAAAAAATGATCTTGTCAAATTTTACGAAAAATTTTTTACAGAACAAAATAATTCTATAAACACTTTTCTGCTAAAGAAAAAAAATTTTCAATCACAATTGTCCCATAAAAAATTTATGGAAGATTTATGTCTATAGAAAAATGTCTCTAAATTTCACGGAAAGAAACAAAATTTCTATTGAAACTTTTCTAAAGAAAAAAATTATATGAAATTTTTAAATAAAAAATAAAATCCATAGAGAAAATCACGCTTAAGAATAAAATTTCTAGGAGATTTTTTTCTAAAGACCCAAATATCTGCTGAAATTTTCTCTTACACAAAATAGGAGTCTATTAAAAATTTCTCAAAAGATAAAAATTCCATGAAATTGTCCCCGAAAAAATTTCTGTGAAATTTTCACTAAGGAATTCTCTAAAAAAACAAAATTCTATAAAAATTTAGAAAAAATTTTCTACAGAAAAAAATTATATGAATTTATCAAAAAATAAATTTTTATATAAAATTTTAGAAAAGTCCCCTTAAGAATAAATTTCTATTGAAATTTTTTCTAAAGACCAAATGTCTGTGAAATTTTCTCTACACAAAAAGAGTCTATAAAAATTTCTCAAAAGATAAAATTTCCATGAAATTGTCCCCCGAAAAAATTTCTGTGAAATTTTCTTTATGGAATTTTCTGTAAAAACAAACAAATTTCAATAAATTTTCTGTAAAGAAATTTTTTGTGCGAAATTTGCCATAAGAATAAATGTCATGAGATTTTTTCTCCAAAAAAAAAAATGCCTTTGAAATTTTACAAAAAATTTTTCTTCAAACAAAAACGTCTGTGAATTTCTCTAAAACAAAAAAAGTTCTACAAAATTTTCTCTTAAAGGCAAAAATTTCCATGAAATTGTTCCAACCAAAATATTATTGGAAATTTTCTCTACAGAAACAAAAAAATATTTTCTCTTTAGAGAAAACAAAATAATGTTTTCTCTAGAGGAAAAGTCGCCCTTAGAATAAATTTCTAATGAAATTTTTTCTAAAGACAAAATGTCTGTGAAAATCTTCTCTTACACAAAAAGAGTCTATAACAAATTTCTCAAAAGATAAATTTCCATGAAAATTGTCCCCGAAAAAATTTCTGCTGAAATTTTCAGCTTATGAAATTTTCTCTTAAACAAACAAATTTCTTAAATTCTTAAAGAAAATTTTTTTGTTGCGAAATTTTCTCTAAAAATATTCTTTTTAGTGACAAAAAATTTTATAAAGTGTTAGAAAAATTTTTCCTTTAAGAAAAATTTTTATTGAGATTTTTTCTCTACAAAATAAATGTCTATAAAAATTGTACCTAAAAGAAAAAAAATTTCCATGAAATTGTTTCAACAAACATTTTTATAAAATCTTTGTCTATAGAAAAAATATTATTAGGACATTCTTCTCTAAAGAACATAAATTCTATGAAATTTTCCTAGTAGAAAAAATTTCTAGAATTTGCCATAAGAATAAATGGTCCATGAGATTTTCTCTACAGAAAAAATGTTACTTTTTGAAATTTTACAAAATTTTTTCAAAACGCTCTGTTGAAATTTTTCTTCCTAAACAAAAAAAGTATACAAGCGACAAATTTTCAATCGAATCGGAATTACTTTGTTCTTAACAGGCCGGAGGTTAAAATCTGGGGATCGCGTTTATATGGGCTATATATAATTATGGGCCGATGTGCGACAATTTTTGCATGGTCATTAAGAGAAATATACCACCCCACCATGTCTAACCAAATTTCAGCCGGATCGAATGAATTTTGCTTTCTCTTAGAGGCTCCGCAAGCCAAAATCGGAGGGATCAGTTTATATTGGGGGCTATATATAATAGGACCGATGTGGACCAATTTTTGCATGGTTGTTAGAACATATTACTAACACCATTTGTACCGCCGGTAACACCATGTACTGCCGGATCGGATGAAATTTTGCTTCTCTTAGAGCAATCTCAAACCAAATTTGGGGGTCCGTTTATATGGGGCTATACGTAAAGGTGGGACCGATATTGGACTAATTTTTGCTATGGTTGTTAGAGACCATATTACTAACACCATGCACCAAATTTCAGCCGGATCGATGAAAATTTGCTTCTCTTAGAGCAATCGCAAAGCAATTTGGGGGGAGTCCGTTTATATGGGGGGTATACGTAAAAAGTGGACGATATGGTCCATTATTCAATACCATTCCGACCTACTTCAATAACAACTACTTGTGCAAGTTTCAAGTCGGTAGCTTGTTTCGTTCGAAGTTAAGCGTGATTTCAAACAGCGGAGCACGGACGGACTGCTCAGATCGACTCAGAATTTCACCACGGACCCAGAATATATATACTTTTATGGGGTCTTTAGAGCAATATTTCGGCATGTGTTACAACGGGAATGACAAAAAGTTAATATACCCCCATCTATGGTGGAGCGTACAAAAATAGTATAAAATTATTTTTAGATTTTTGTTATTTTTGGGCTTTAAGGTCAGGTAACTATTTAATGCGAATAAAATTATAATTATAAAATTAAAATTGCTACCACTTTTATTAAAAACTTATGGATGGGCGAATAGCCCAAAATAACTTTTCATAAAGTTAATATTCTTTGACATGGATTATTAAAGAAAAGTGATGGTGAAAAACTGGCGATTTGAGCGGTTAAACTCGAACTTAATACTCACCTTAAAGAACAAATTTCTACGAAATTTTCTCTAAAGAACAAAATTTCTCATGTGATTTTTTCTCTAAAGAAAAAAAAAACTATGTTATGTAATTTTTGTTTTCACAATAAAAAAAAAATTTTTATGAAATTTTCTCTTATAAAAATTTTATAAAAAAAAATAAATCCATGTCTTTTTCTCACACTAAATAAAAAATTCTATGATATTTTCTCTAAAGAACCAAATTCTATGAAATTTTCTCACAAGAAATTTTTTTTTGTATGAAATTTTCTCTAATGAAAAAAAAATCCATTTATTTTTCTCACACACAACAAAAAATTCTATGATATTTTCTCTGAAGATCAAATTTCTAATTCAATTTTCTCGCACAGTAAAATTTTTTATGAAATTTTCTCTAATGAAAAAAAAAAAAAAAACTCTACATAATTTTTCCCACACTAAACAAAAAATTCTATAAAATTGTCTCTTAAAGAAAAAAAAAATTTTACCAAATTGTCTCTAAAGCCAAAAAATTTGTGTATGTAACTTTTAATTTATCAAAAAGCTAAGAAATACTATAAAACATTTCTAAAATTTCTTGCAAATTTTTTTTTAAACAATAAATTTCCAAAAAAAAAATTACATCTAAAACAAATAAATTCTCCAAAAGTTTCTTATTATATTTGACATTTTTTTAAGTGATCACCCTTATTTGGTTTAGCCAATTTTAGTGGGGTTTTCTTACAACGCTAATTCACCGTATGTGTACTTGAGTAAGCGTAAGAGTGTGTTGGGTGTGTTGTGTTGTACACGAGTGTGAATAATTCTTTGAATTGAGCTTTAAATTGCCACATTTTCCTCAACAATTAACGGTAAATTAAAGAAACAGAGACCCACATACATGTGTAGGAATAAAGAATGAATGAGAGTGGCGCATTGAGGAGAAGAGGCAGCCTTTATATCATAAGAACAAAGGGCAATCGTTGAATGAATGATTTGAACATAGTCTCACACACATGCCGACAGGGATGCGAATGCAGTACTATAGAACTTTTTTTTCATTACTTTTTCACCCATGGTCCAGTACCGTAGTACCCCGCCGATGATTTTATCTTCTCT